>WEIV01002360.1:0-12837 GCA_013390005.1 Calyptomena viridis
TGGGGTTGCTTAAAATAATCCTGCGCCTGCACCCATACAACGAGCTTCTCCAAAAGTTTCTCTTTTACAGAGTCTCCTCACCTAGCGGGTATAGAAAGTAACAGTTTTTGTGCCGCTGCAAATTCCAATTCCATGCTGGTGGCTGGCAGGGGAAGGTAGCGACCCTTCCTACCTCGACTCCGATGCCGACTGGCCTCTCGGTTCTCCTGCCGATTCTCCTCTGCCGCAGCTCCTCCAACTCCGATCCTTGATTCTGCGTTGATCCGCTCTGAGAATCTTGCAAGTCTCCAACTCCTTGGTCCCTGTTCGGGTGGCCAGATGAAGAGAAGCTGCTTCAGAATCAGACACAAATCCTCATAGAGGTATGGTCAATGTTCATTTATTGCTACATAGCTCAGCATTTTTATAAGCATCAGTCATGTCCACACAACTTAAACAGCATTTTGATAGGATAATACCCTTTGTTCATGCGTCCCTTCCCCTAACTGATTAGTTAGCTCATAGCAATCATGCGTAAGCCCACTGTCTTTCCCTGCCTGTCAGCACACCTGGCTCTACATCCTCTTTTCTTGTTTACGTCCTTCAAACCTCCTTATTTTTTCAGGCTCAAAGACACACTGTCCTTGCCATCATACTGAAAGACTGGATTGTGCATGCAGGCCTCAGCAAGCACCGAATACCCTGTTTCTGCCAAAATATTCTCTACTGTGAATGATGTAGAATTTCACAGACTGAACTACTAAAAATGCATTGATCAGATCTTTATAACACCATCCCTACAATGCACAACAAAATGATTTAAAATCACAAAGCAATGTTTTCTCCTTTTGAATCAAATATAATAACCCAATCTGGTGCTATTGCAATGATCTCAAAAGTTGTAACATTCACTATCTCCATTTTCAAAAAAATAAAGTGCTGAGCACCATACAGCAAACCACCTGAATTCATTGTTTAAGAGCTTCTCAGTACTTCATGAAGTAGAAGGATGAGTTCAGAGTATTTCTTGGGGAAGGAGGGGAGGGATTGTGAGGTTAGATCAAACGTGCTAGGGATTGACATCTGCAATCTTGAGCGATGAGCAAAGGTTATACCCAGAGTAAACATTATGAATCTCCAAAAACTTCCTTAGATGCTGTTCTCAACATTATTGTTGTTTTCAAAATATTGCCAGTCTTTTAAGTAAAAAACAAACCACACAAACCAAACAGGAAAGAACTCCATTTCTATTGCATCTGAGCCAGAGAGATCTCATTGTTCTCTTGTCATGTCTCTGCAAGCCACCTGGAACAGACCACTAGGGAAGGAAATATGACCTGAACAAGTCTCTAGTGCCACTTTCACAAAATGTTCTTTGGACCTTCAGTCCCTTGTGTTCTAGGAAGTGTGAAGGTGAATGCAGAAGAATATGCTGTGTGAATGTGGCAGAATATGTTATGTGAATTTAACTGCTGGGTGAAGGCATCAGGGGGTTTAGCTAAGGCAGTGAAGGTGGCCATGCAGTGGAATTGGACTAGTAAAACCACACTGTTCCAGTTTTGCCTGAACAAAAACTGCTGTAATGTGCTGGAGACTGAAAGGTACATGTCAAATTTGTTCTCACCCTTGGAATGTTTAACCTGTTTTGGCAAAGGATGTGAACAGATAAAATTAAAAATTTCAGGATTTTATTCCAGTTGCTGTCACATAATCCAAAATTCACATTTATCTTGTGCTCTGCTGCCTGCAAAACAAAAAGTATTTTATACCCTGAGATGTGCAACCTTGTTTCTCTACTGTGGTATTGTGACTGAGCAATACAAACAGCCAAAACAATTGCCTTTAATATACTTTTCAGGTTTAAGAGTGTTCAGAGGATGATATTTTCAACCACACCACAATTTATATGCATTTACTGCGTGTCATGCAACTACACAAAGCTCTTCTCTTCCTCCAAACACTGTAAACTGATTCATACCAGTCTGCGTCTGATATCAGTTTTTTATGTATATTGATCTTTTGAGTGGCATAATTCTGAAAAATATTAAATGTCTTAGGATGAATACTACAGGTACCTCCAATGGATGTTCATGCAAGAAAAGGCACAGAATATAAAAATATCCAGAGAATGATAGTTCAAAGTTATAATCATACTTTATGGAGCCATGTTAAAAAAATGTTCCCATTCTGTGTTCTATTGACTAGTAACATGTACTTCATTATTTCAAAGTAGATCTTTCCTCTTAATACAGACAGAAAAGAGCTTAATCTCTGTGCTTACTGTAAATCAAGGCATAGACTTTTTTAACTAGCATTTGTTCTAGTGGGACACATTTATTGGTAAGATCTATTCTTGGGAGTGGAAAAATTTTGATATTATATTTATTTTTAACTGGATGGTTAGAAAAGCTTTAAAAAACTGTCTTGAAAATAAATTGCTCATGACAAACATACATTAAATACTTTTCCCTTTTAACAATACATTAATTATTAAAGAACTCTGGAATTTCTATGGCAACAGCATACTTAATAAGTTCACATTATTCACAGTTGCATGTGTTAATATCAGCTGCTTTCATTGCCTCACAAAATAACCAGTAAGAACTGGTCACCTAAACCAGAATTTCCACAGTACTTCCTAAGACAGACATTTCTTAGAAGAAGGTGAAACAAGATGTATCTTAACCTTTGCTTTACTGAATTCTGCTCTCTGAAGACTGAGAACCATTAGCAACCACATAATCACACTGTATCCCTTCTATTGGATACTCTGTCCTAACTGCTGTTAGCATAGTGGTCTCAAGGGAAGTATTACTCTGAAGAAACAGAGAAGTTTTTTGAAACCACTTTCTCTCTGTTGCAAAGGAAGTTTTATCCTATACTGAACAATTTAAAACATTAACAATACAAGTATCATCACATAACTTGAAAGAGAAAGGATTTTTATATTTTTAAGGAGATATGCAACAAGAAAAACATTTAGAAAGTAACTGAAAACCAGGTATCAGGAAGTAAGGTATCATTCATCGAAGAAACTGGCCTCTAAAAGAAATTTAGCAAGTAGGAATAAAATATAGACCCTTGATTTCCATGAATCTACTTTGTCTACCTTTGTTATTCTATCACCTTTAAGTGAGGCAATATTCTTAACGGCTGCATTGCTCTCATTTTACTGGGCTTTGGAACACTTTCAGAGTCGTTTATTTGAGTAACCTCAGTACAAGATCAGATTTGGTTGACATCTCTTGACTTTGGTTGACGGTCTCATCTTGACTGTCTCTTTGTGGCACTACTTGCATCCCCATGCTGTCCCCTATAACTATTATTGAACTCAAAGTAATATTTACTTTGTTCTGTATTAGACAGTGAAAAATAAAGAAGGAAAAAGAAAACCCCTCAGGATGAAAATCTGATACTCTGTCTCTGAATACACTGGTACAAGCTCAATTTGCAAAACCTCTAACATTAAAATTCTTAAAAAAGTTTGAGAATTGGTGGTTGGAAGGAAGGCACATATTCACAATGAATTTTTTTGCGTGCAAAAAAAGAAGACAAGAACTTACTCTATGTACACTGAGGAATCACAGAAAGACTTTAGAAGTCTATAAATAATAAAGAGGGGGGATGCCAAAATCACTAGTTTAAAATCACTTGTATATTTATCCAAAGAGTACTGAAGCCAATAAAAAGACCCATCTTTTCATTTGCTGCACTTAATCTGGAGGATATACAATAGCATAGGAACTTAAATGTACTCTTGGAGACAAAAAAGAAAAAGGCAACATTCTTAATTTCATCTAAATAGTCTGAGTCCAAATATCATCCAGGTACCACTTTAAATAAGATTTCTGAGATTATAAATGACAGTAAGCCTTCAAAGAGCTAATGCTAGTTTAAGAGACAGTAAACACCACCTGATGTTCTAGGAAGAAAGGAGACAAAAAAAAAACCATTTCTCCTGTAAATCTTGAACAGAATTCCCAATAACAAAACCCAGAGATATAAGTTCAAAGACAGGCTAGCCATTAAAAATAATAAAATAGACAAATTGCACCAAAATGGAATGCACGGAAAAAAAACTCTTTTTGGTAATGCTGAGAAGTAATGTGCCAAGATCACCTTCAAAAGGCTTACATCAAAGAGTCTTCATTTTGCCCAAATCAGACTTTGGGTTTAAATTCTAGCAAATCCCTACTGTCATCAGAATTACACAAGCATAAAAGATGAGTAGAGTAGGGTGCAGAATGGAGTGGAGGATGTTCTTCTAATGAACAGGTAATTCCTCTCTGATGAACTAATCTATTTTCTAGTTAAAACAAACAAACAAACTAGCTAACAAACAAAAAACTGTGCCTCAAGCAAACAAACAAGATTAAAAAATATGATCTGCAGCACCAGTCGTCAAAAGCATAACATCGTCTCCCTCTCCCCTCACAAGAATCTGTTGTATTCTTTAAGTTCCCTGCCAGTTTATCATCATTTCTTTTGAAGGTCATTATAGTTTCATAACAAAATGTGGCTAAAAATTTTCCCTCAGCTTTATCTCAAATAATGAACTACAGCATATATTCTTTTGCATTTTAAAGTGAGGGGGAAGGAAAGAACTTTTCTTCACGGAACAGCTAAAATAGGAGTAACTTCTTTTTGCAATTAATATTATTTATCTCAGAAAGTTCACCATTTTGACTTGTCCCAGCCTGCCACATCAGCATATTTTGTTCAATTGCCAGCTGTGTTCTTACTGTTGGGAAGAAATAGGTTCACATGAATGCGGAGCCAGTCCAAAGTCCTGACTGTAGATAATGCTCATAATTAGCCAATCCCAGGAGGCTGATTTGTGAAGAGACAGCAGTTTAACACTGTTAAAATGATTTCCAAAGAATTCTCAGCATCTTCACTGACAGAATCAATCAAAAATGGCGTTAGAATAAAATGTAATTGCTTTCAAGGATTAAAATTTTAATCAGGAGTATTCAATTAGCAGTTAATGTTGAGATCCACAGTTTAGATTTTTATGCAAATGTACCATTCTTATATCCAGTCTTGAAGATAAAGGCTGTTCATAGCAAATACATTTCTGCCTCTCAGCTCATCAAGTCAGTGATCATTTACTTTGAAGAATATTTTACAGTTGCTACATTTGGAAGTATGTAAATCAGTTCACTTTTGCCCATTCTTCTGTAATTAATGTTTGCATCAGTTTGTGAGGCAGCTCGTAGTATTTTTCCATCATATGAATCTGGTTGTTTCAGAGAGATTCGACCAGTATAAGATAAATAATACCTATCAACTGTGTAGCCAGAATTGAGATTTGCAAAAACTTGATCACATTTGCTCTTTAAGAGTAACAGCTCTGCAACTGAAGTTCTGGAATTGAAAACTGCACAGTTACTAAGAATCAGATCTGAATAATTACTGATAAAAATACCCCTTTTTTAGATTCTTCCCCTGAAATACTATGTGTTCTGAGAGTAGGGGTCAATGTAACTTGCACATAAGTAGATGTAGAGATATTCTACTGGCACTCCCAGAATTATGATATTTCCCTTGATCAAAATCCAGCTTTAGTTGTATGAAGTAGAATCTTGACTTAATGATTAGAGATAAATTTCATTATAATGTATTTTTAAATTAGAAAGTATTACATTTACATTTGCTTGTTTGAGATTTGACAATATATCAAAAATCTTTTAATTAAAAACTCCCCATAAGGCACGGAAATGTATGAGACTATTTCCTAGCTTATATAAAGCTCTTTGATTTTCTGATATATATCTTACAGTATGCCATTTTATCCTTGCAGTCAGTACATGCTAGAAACTCAGAGAAATAGATAAATAATTTAATTTCTCCTCAAAACCTACTGTCAGTGATTGTTATGAATGACACAATCTGCTCTTACGTAGTATCTAAGACAAATAGATTTGTTCTATGACATGAACAAGTGAGAAAAACTACAATGGAATTGAAAAGCTTTAAAATAGATTCTTCGTAGCTATCTAAATTATATTTTACTGTTATTTATGTCTTAATGTTCCCATTTTTACTTGGAAATCTAACATGACTATATGATGTCAATGTATATGACCAAAGATGTCAATGTATACAAGTTAGTTTAAGCTGATTTTTGACATCACAAATCCCATTGTCTGTGAGGCCATAACAGACGTCCTGAATTGGAAGGGACACACAAGGATTACTGAAGTCCAGCTCCTAGTCCTGCCCATGACAACCCCAAGAGTCACACCAAGTGCCTGAGAGCATTGTCCAAACACTTCTTGAATTCTGTCAGGCTTGGTTCTGTGACCACTTCCCTGAGGAGCCTGTTCCAGGGCCCAACCATCCTCTGGGTGAAGAACTCTTTTCTAACATCCAACCTAAACCTCCTCTGACACAACTTCAGGCCATTCCCTTGGATCCTGACACTGGTTACCAGAAAGAAGAGCTCAGTGCCTACCCCTCATGAGGAAGCTGCAGGCAGCTATGATAGCTATGAGGTCTCCCCTCAACCTCCTCTTCTCCAGGCTGAACAAGACAAGTGACTCAAGTGACTCTTCTTATGGCTTCCCCTTTACCATCTTTGTTGCCCTTCTTTGGATGCTTTCTAATACCTTAATGTCTTTCTTATATTTCAGTGTCCAAAACTGCACACAATATCCAAGGTGAGGCCACACCAGTGCAGAGGTGAACAAGACAATCCCCTCCCTTGATCAGCTGATGATGCTGTGCTTGATGCTCCCCAGGACATGGTTGGCCCTCCTGGCTGCCAGGGCACTGCTGACTCATATTCAACTTGCCATCAACCAGGACTTTTAGGTCCCTTTCTGCGGCAGTGTTTTCTAGCCTCTCATTCCCTTAAACTTCCATTCATTCTAGTGGCAGAATCCAGCACTTGTCTTTGTTAAACTTCATACAGTCAATCACTGCTCAGCCCTCTAATTTGTTGAGATCTCTCTGCTATATTGAAATATAGTTAATGATATGTTTCAGATATCATTTCAGAGGAGTCAGAACTGTTTAATTGAACCTACACATGTGGTATGTATATACACATTGTATATTCAAAGTTGGATGTAATATATTTGAATTCTCACTACCAGCTCATTAAACAGTCAAAGCATAGTGCCCTCATTCTTACCTTGTAGATGATTTTTAGGAGAAAAAAATTGTTTCTTTTATATTTCCTCTTAGATGTACTCTTCATTTATAATCTATATATAAGACAGCACTGGCCCAAAAGATCACTTAGTGAAAAATAAATTTTACACTAAAGGAATATTCTGCTACTCATTCTAATTTGGTTCTTTATACAGAAGAGAGAAACAAGAAAAGTAAAAACCAAAACCTCTTGAGAAATAGGACAAACAGAAATTCAGGGAAATAGGTTTTAAAAACTGTAATCACTATGTCCTAAGGCAGTGTAGAAGAGTCACTTATTGAAGGTGAACTATAGTTCACCTATAAAACACCCATAGTTCACCTATAGTTCACCTATAGAACACGATATAGAGACAGGTTTAAACTGTATCAAAATTGCCACAGAACTTGAAACCCTCTCATCATAATACAACCATGAAAATAAAGAAGATGGTCTTTACTGCAGATTGCCAACAATATAAGTATGTTTTTATGATCCATTAAGGATGAAAGGCATATGTGTAAGAGAATAGAGGCATTGTTTGGACAGCACCAGGCTGTTTCTCTGAGGCTTCTGCCAAGAGGCTTCTGCTAAATTTACACTCTAGTGTTTCCATTCCCCAGCTCCCATCATTCATTGCCTAGTTTCTAACAGTCCCATACAGTATTCAATATTTCTGGGGGCTGGTGAGAGATAGGGTGATACACTCAGTGCTGTTTTTCCTGGCCCAGGTATCCCTGATATTTCGGGGATGAGTCACATCATCTGACTCAGTTCTTTCTGGGGTGTCACATTGTCACAGGACTTGCCCAGCATGGTGTTTTGAACAGTGGCATGGATTGTAAGGTTTGTTTCCAGCCATATGGAATTTCCCTTCACCATAGTAAGCATACAGTGACTGACTTGGCAGATGTGGCAGTAGTCCAATACAATTGATCTGCCAGATCTCCTTGTACTAAATCCCGTTCATCACCCAGAAACACTTTTTTTTGCTTAATTATGGTACATGTTTCATGTTCATAGGTAATCAGCACAATGGTTTCAGTGATCAAGTCCACCCATCTATTTATATGTTGCACATACAGATGTCCACATATAGATGTCCTGTCCTACTGATTCAAGCAGCACGATGGTGAGACTGGGGCTTATATATATAAGCAGTTTCTCACTGTTGCTCCTTCCTTCTCACACTTTTCCTCACCTTGAGTGTGAGTTCTCCATGGCTACAATCCTTCAGGTAAAGTCTGTTCCATTATGAATCTCTCCGGGATATCTGAATATATGCTCCGCCATCTTGCCCTTCCTTCTCTGTCCTTGCAATTCTCTCTGTTGTTTCTCGCTCTTTTTTTCCTCTTTCTCCTCTTTCTGAGCTTTTATTGCTGAGCATGATGTCATATGGTATGGAAATGATGTGTGATCAATTTGGGCCAGCTATGTTGGCTCTGCTATTCCAAGCCTCTTGCATCAGCTTACTCATTAGGAAGCAGGGGAATATGACAGAATGGGAAAGAGAGAAAATCTTCACATTATGCAAGCATTGTTTGGCAATAGCTGTAACACTGGTGTGTGGTCAACACTATTTTAACACAGACAGAAACATAGCACCATACAAACTCTGATGCAGCTAGACTCTTTGCAGTCTCCACTTTTTGTTTCATGCCATTTTCTTTATGCTTAGGTCCCACATTAAATGTTATATAGGATCTGATGTCTCATTAACACACTGTTTCATTTCTATACTGTACTCAATTTTTCCAAACTATTTACCTAAGCCACACTGCATTTCTACTTTCCATCCTTCTATCTCACACCTTTCCTTTTCCTTTCCATTCTGTCTAGATCTCACTCCCACAATTACTTCTTACCAATACTTAAACCAGCAGCTGGGTCTAGACATTTTATGAATCGCCATTCACTGATTCTGGACATATACTTAAAATATTATTGCCCATTCTGTGTCACCCTCCCAAATGTTCCCAAGGACAGTTGACGGGTTTGCCCCATTAAAAAGTTAACATACTTCACTGAATATACTGAAGTGGAGTCAGACAGGCATTGGTATCTGCCAAGCAGCAACTTACCCAACAGCATGTGGTCATTATCAGCCAAGTAAAGGAAGAACCCAGTACTCTGACAACATGAGAGATGGCACTACTGCATAGCCTTGACACTTGAAAGCAAGCAGTGCTTTAGAAGTGATTTAGAAACTCTAAGCACTCAACAGATCTAAAGAAAATCTGAAGAAATTTGGCACCTGAAAACGATCACATTTAATATATATACCTTTTTTCTTTCTTTTGTGTCAACATTTTAAGCCATCAAATTTTACAGGCTACTATCTGAAGTCTCAAATAACTTAAGAAGAGAACTTAATTCCTGGCTATTGTTAACTACTGATTTTTGTTCTGGTTCAGTAATCTAATAGATATCTCATATTCTGCATAGCAAGCCCATATAGTCTGAGATGCAGAAGAAAACCAGTTCAGTTACAGAGATAAGGACTCAGTTTTCCTAAATGATTGTTTGAATGGATTTTGAATGGAGAACAGAACCAGAAGTTATGTACCGATCACTGACCTGCCTTCTCTTTCCCAGACTATCTGCTGTGCAGGCTTTTCTAGTTCTCAACACATGGCATCCCTAGAGAGGGAGATGATTTGCTCTTAGTTATACATATAGTTGTATAGAGAAAAACTATTGTTTCATTTAGTGTTACAAGTATGTATCATACCTATCCTGAAAAATTTGAATTCACAAATCCTTTCTGGAAAATATTTACAAACATTTGAATTAATTTTGTATGTTGTCTCTGGTGGTTTTTTGAATAGTGCATCCTATATATGCAATTTTTTATAGCTTCATATCAGTACAGTTTCTTCTAATCTATGGAAGGAATTCAGGCAAAGACTTGAGTTGCTTAAGAACATGCTGAGCAGTGGCTTCTACTTAATACTTGGTAGGCCTAGGATAACATGTATTTTAATTTACTGAAGTGCATTAATAAAGGTTGAAAACAGCATTACTTTGATTTCAACGTTGAAGCTGATATATAGGTGGTTCTTGTATTGCCAACACAAGAAAAGTTCCATTGCCTAAGTATCAAGACCAATATTTTATAGGTGTCAACTCCCATCTATTTTTTGACTTTTGTCTATCAAGCACGTCAAATTTTTTAACATTTACAAACTATATTGCTAGATATAACCCCTTCACAAAATACAGAAATACTACAAGAGCTTCAAACAGAAACAGTGCACAGTGCTTAATTATGACACAGCTCATAAGGCTAATATATTCCAAGAAAAATAACTATAGAACTTGCCCACTGCATTTGACCAAGCTATCCGCAAGGTGTCAATATAGATTCATAATAAATTCTATAGCTAGAAACAAATAATTGTCTTATTAAAAATAGGAATTTGGAAATGACAATTTACAGGTGCTGGGGGCATGTCTTCTATTCCAAGTTTTGAAAGAAACATATTTTCTCAATCTTTTTTTCATCAACAATTTAATAACTGTAGAACTTTCATATTTCTTCTTTTGAAGGCACTAAAGGGTATTTTAGTAATGTGTTTATCTACAGCTAACAACCATAATTAGCTTAAGTTATGGAATGCCCCAAATAAATGAAGAGCAGTTTATAGTTATAGTTGTTCAGAAACACAGTTCGTTCTGCTGGTATTTTGTTAAATATTTGCAGAAAACATGATTTGCATAATTTGCTAGTTACATAAACTTGTATAATTATGGCCTAAGGTATTACACAAAAGTTATTTAAGTAATTCCCAAAGATTGCTTCTCAGTGCACCAAGCATTAATCATCTGTTGTGTCTATTATAAATGCAGAAGCAATTAAATAGATCTGTGGTTAGAATAGGTTATTGCCAGGTTTATACAACAGCATTTTTCAATGGTGTCATTATTGATGAAGACTGTTGTGGGTTTTTAATTTCTCAGTGAAGAAAAAAGGTATTACTTTGTGCCAGAAATTTTTGAAGTGTTTTAAAATTGTATAGAAATAGAAATTTGATAAATCATAAATAAATTTAAAATGCAATCACAAAATAAAAAAATAATTCTTCCCCCCAAGAAGAAGCAAAAATTAATTTCAATGTTAGAAAATTAATATAAGTCAATGTCCCAAAACCTGTATAGGAATTTTTCAGAAAGCATACAAAGCATACATACTAATCAGTCTGACATACCATTTGGTTGGTAATCAGTCTCACACCCAAATTAGCTTTTGTGTCTCACATTTTTATGTAAAATCTGCTATCTTCGTCCCGTGAATTCACTGAAGGCAATGAAAATTTTACTTGAATGAAATACAATAAAAGGCTAACTATCAGGCAAGCAAAAAGCTATTACATGAGGAAACAAAGAGAGTGGAGCAGAAGCAGAATGCTTGCTACTGCCTCTCTAATAGAAGTTTTCCTTTGCTAAGCTTGGGTAACTAATAATAATCTACTCTTGCTCTATGAAATATGGTTTAACTGCCATATGAGGGTTCTGGCACCTTGAAACCTGCTCACATTTTTTTTGCTTCTATAAGTATATCCATTTTCATGAAATATTTTAAAAGTTAGTGTTGCAAGGAGCTGAGAAATACCTACTAAATATATTCTACAACATACTCAAAACTAGGCTAATTCTAAAAGAGGGAGTCAAGTTGGAGCTTTATATAGCTCGAACATGCTCTGATTTACAGTTCTAGCTCCCTGAGGAAAAAAAGCCCTCTCATAAATGTAGCTGTGAGATTCACAGCGCAGAAACATCACATAAACATCCATTCTCAGACCCATCAAATTAATACAAGATTAATTTATGCTTTTTAAGTTTTGGTTGCAATGTGTAATTACATTTGAATTGTATCATGGCCTACCCACCTCCAGATGGGCACTGTATTTTTTCATTGCAAACTTTGTAGCAACTTAGGAGCACACCAAGTCTTTCTCTGTCTAGCTATGTATGATGCTCAACAGAAAGGAATTTAGTTAGGTCTTTTCTTCTTTACTTTTGGTATTTTGTGGAAATGCATAGGTCTGTAATTTGTGATGAACATAGCTATTTAATATGCTTAATGTTGTCTAAAAAGCTCACCTCTTTGGGGCTTGTGCATAGATAAGTATCTTACAGTCTAGTCTTTTACAATATCTTCCGAAAGTTTGTCCAAATGATCAACAGGAAAAGCAAAACTTAGCTTAGCAGTAAAATAAAGGCTCTCTACATATAAACTTGATTAAAGTGATACTACCCATGTTAACTTCAAAGAATCAGTAAGAAAAAAAATCAAATTATTTTTACTAGTCATTGTGTGTAATCATGATCAGGTCACATTAACTCCTTTAAGAATTAAGAGGCTAGGAAATGCAGTATGTGAAGACATAACATGAAAAAGACTGTTGTCTTACTACTGACTCCAGGAAGCCATTTGTCTTATTGAGTATAATAAATATTCCTTTTAGCTGCTGATTTCTTATTCAAGGTACAATGTGCNTCCCCTTTTGGGTTTCTTCATGGGACTTTATTAGAAGAAATATCATATACAAGAAATAATGAAAGAAGTTTCCCTTTTAAAGTAACCCTTTGTGAGCAGTGGGAATTTGCTGTACATTTTACTCTAACCAATCCAATGTAATAAATATAATTTTAAATATTTCTTTTTCTTAATGTGAGAAATTTTTATGGATAACCTGTTTCCTGTAATCCAGGTGAAT
>WEIV01002360.1:21459-61031 GCA_013390005.1 Calyptomena viridis
TATGTGACCAGTGAGGCTGACTGCTCCATGATGCTGGTACATGCGAGTATCTCATGATTTTTGATATACAGACTCTCACAGAGGAAGAGACAATCCTTGAATTGCGGAATCACTGTATGGATGCATTACTGTCATACTAATCTCATTCCATAGGAGCTCAAAGAGAGGAAGAAGAGTCTTCCAAACATTCACAGAAAAGGATATTTTGGATGTCATTCTTTATGTGACAATCAAAATAATGGATTTTTAAAAGGCAACTGAGTGGAATCAATATATGAAAGCTAAAAATGGAACAGTCCTAAGTCTTATTTCCCTGGAATTGAATCAAAAATTTACATTCCAAGAAAAAATGAACATACATCAAAAATCAATCTCAATTTGTAATTTCAAAATTTCATTAGCTTCCATTTTCCTTTCCTAACTTTATGACATGATTTATTGTCCCTGTGTTTTATCTCCTTTAATCTTTTTGATGACACTAACTTTTCATGAAAAATTTGTTAAAATCAGCAAATTTGCAGTTAATTTAGTTTCATTTATTAAACTAAGGTTGGCTTCTCAAACTGAAGTAAATGTAACTTTCCTTGCATTTTTTCTGCAGAAAACAAAAATACTGCATCAGAAGAACTGGCAAGTTAATATCAATGTAATATCAAAAAATGACCAAGGTGCTTTGTAGCAAATAAAAGAGAAAGAGAAAATAAAATATAGTCTTCTTTCCCAAGTGGTGGCAAACTTATACTCAGGGATCATAATCAGAAGTGCCACCCTAGTATTTAATAATGCCAGTGAAATTTTTTGCAGTGATTTCTCAGATATTTTGACTCTATGTAAACATTCTTGGTCTGTAGCCTCCTGTAACAGGTTAATGCATCAGAAAGAAATTTGTGATTTGGGGGTCTGAATGTCAAAACAATATATGCTAAGGCTAGAACAAATTCAGAAAAATATAGAGGTATTTTTCCTTAAACTCAAGTTCTCATCTGTGCTATATTTTTTTGCAGAGGTATATGAAATCAAATAATCTATGAGGGTCTGTATTGTTCAATGACCTTAAAAATCTTTCTAGCGTACAGTGTTTCATGTCTGAACACCAGAAACCACTACAATGTACATGATCTCCCTGTATCTGCTAACTCATGACCTCAGCAACAACCTTTTGGTTTTAGAAAGCAAAAGACAGCTAGCAACTGAAGACGGTAGAAGACAGAAGTTATTTTGATACATCCCATTTCAGAAAGATTTTATTTGAGGATAGAAAAGCAAAAATTACATCATAAAAGGACCATAAAGGTTTAAACATATTCTTTATTCTGGAGTCTGAAATGGTTCTCAGCAGACCTTTCTGGTCTTGTGCCAAATGCTTCNTTCTTCAAATAAGAGCTTTTATACCTCTTTCAGGATAATAGTTCACCGTGAATATTACTTTTAAATAAAAATTGTTATGCCTCTTGTCTCTGCAGTGATCTGTAGCTGGAAGTGCAGAGTAACTTCTTTGGAATGGTAAAGATTTTTTTTAAAGGTTTGTGGTATGTCCCTTGTTAACATTGTAAGTCAACTCTTCAGTTCCTGTGGTAAGCCAAAGAAAATAAATATTTTTGGATGTCTTTGTCATTTTCTTTCTTATTCATAGAAGGTACATTTAAAGNCCGTAATATTTGTGATACAAAATTCAATGTAAAGCAACATTAATACATATCTTTTGTTTAATGATATGCATTTTATAAATTCTTGCTCTTTACATGTGTCATGTAAACATAGTTTTTAAGTGGGTTTTTACCTTTTTTTGTTCTATGCCTACATTTAAGTGGGATAGTAATCTTTACTTAAGAACTTACAATATCTTGCTTGAGAAAGTACGCAGTTACGAGTGAAAGAGCCATGCAAAACCTCAATGGATATCCTAAAAGAGCAATTCGCTTATACTTTAGAATTCACCAAATGAAACACTAAGTCTTCCACTAGATGGAAAAATGAGCAGGTATTGATGAAGACAACCAAATTTCAATACCAGCATCAGAAAGATGCTCTAAAAATTAGGAAGCCTTCCTCCTGCACATAAAAAAGCCAAGCACTTTGGAAAGAGTTAAAGAAAAAGAAACATCTAGGTTAAAAAAGGAACATCTAGGTTAAAGTTCATTATCTGATTTCTTATTGAGAAGTTTCTATTCCACAGTAGTTCAGAATGTTGTTACTGAGGGCAGATAGACTCAGATTTAAAAGAAAAGGAAAATGGTTCATATGTGTTTAAATAATGACCATTCTCTACTGTAATTTTTCCCAGTGCCTGCTTTGATTTAACAAGAAGAATAAAGAAAAAGATTGTATCATACAGATATATGCCTATGTATGCTGAAGATTTAGAAAGCAAATGAAATGTGTATTAACTTTTAGAATAAATAAATCACTCTATTTTAGAATAAATACATTATAAATTATTGCAATGCTTTCAAAACAGGTTTTTAGAGTTCTCATGTATTGTGAATTACTGTATTCATGTAAACAATTCAGAGTTAATTAAAAAGTCAAATTTAAATCTTAAAATAAAAATACCTAGCTTTTTTTTTTCAAGTAGCTATTTTCCATCACTTGACAATATAAAGAATTGTTTAAAAAAGGAAAGAATCATGGAAACTTTCTATCAAAACACATAATGAAGAAAAAATGCTGAGAAGAAGAAATATATGGCAGTAGTTGTCAAATAGTAATTTTATCTGAACTTTTTATTTATACTGTATCCCCCTGCTATCATCCAGCTGCTAAACTAAGTAAATCAATGAACCTCATACTCAGTCTCCTTATTACAGTGTTTTGTGTAATGGTCTTATTACTTCAGAGACATAGAGGGAGGAATGTGTATTACATCCTATGCTTCAGTTTCAGACTGATCATTTTCCCTGGTTTACCTGTGGCTTAAACCATTCTCATGATTAGGAATATCCAGTGGCTGAGGCTGATTCAGGACTCTTTGAACCAGCATTTGTTGGTATGATGTAGTTAAATGCTGACGCCACCCATCACATCCCTCACTTAACCCTGAAACTTCACTTTCAACAAGATGACACAAAACGTTGAGAAGGAATAATACAGATTCAGCAGTTGCATATTTGTCTCCAATTATCATGAGGTGTTGGTGACCGACTAATGAAAACTTAAAAAAATAAGGTCAGGAAGAAAGCTGCAAGTAGAAACTCTGTTTAGAGAAAGACCTCTGGAGAAAGCCATAAGTTTTTCAACTGTTAATTTCCAAGAATTACACATTAAATTTTAAAGTGATTATTTTGCAGCCCATTGCTCTTGAGAAAGAGAAAAACTCAGGAATACAAATCAATTCTTTAACTTTTAAAGACAAAGTAAACAGGATTTTGTATCACAAAGTTTTCGAATAGTGTCTCATTTATAGTGTAGTATAGTATATATAGTATAGTGTATATATATATACACTATATATACTAGTATATATAGTATAGTGTATATATATAGTGTATATAGTATAGTATATATATAGTATAGTGTCTCAGTAACACATCAGCTTTATATAGAAACCCCCTGAAGTGTGCGTTTAAGTGCACTGCCACACTCTTAAGTGTTCTCAGGAGTAGTATATACTGTTAGATAATAGTAGTAGCAGTAGTTATTAGGTAGATTCACAGTAGAGTGGCAATCTTGGCCACAGTAGTGCAGCTGAGCTCACTCTGTCAGGATAGCTGAGACCCATTCAGGAGGATCTGGGACATGGAGAAAATCTTAGACCCTTGAACTAGTCTGCATACAGCTTTCTTTTTTGCCTGGCTGCCCAAACAGGCAATGAATGGCAGGAATCAGTGAGGCTTTCCTGCATGTTTCATCAGAGAGTCTTGGCACCTATTGTCTTCACTGAGGCTGCTATTGAGGCTAACTGACCCAGAAATAGGGTAAGCCAAGAATAGACATCATCCTGCCCATGGGTCCTCTGGTCTATCCTAGTCAGACGAGCCAATGTGGTGAGGACCGTACTTCCCAGAAGTGTTAAAATGCACGTTATTTCCAAAGGTGCAGTTGCCATAGCTCTTACTTCTGGCCTAGAAATGAAATCTTCCCTGCTCTTTCCATCTTGCCTAAGGACTAGGGAATCAAGACAATTGCTCTGAAGTCCTGGGGAGTCACTCCACCAGATTTCAGCATTTTTATATTCTTTTTTTTACTTCCAAGTCATTGTGGAAGACTTTTTGACTAATAGATGTTTCTCTTGTGGTGTCTTTGCTCATGTTCTCATGGAGCTGTGTTATCACTCTCCTGAAGCTGAAAAAGCACCTAGATCTAAGAGCACTGTAGAAAAGAGAACCCCAAAAGAATGCACACCAGAAGGATCAATTTTTCCTTAGTTTGTCTGTATGTATGATACTTTTGTAGCATTACAAATTATGTCTTATATAGTTAATTCAGTAAATTGTTTTCCTGATGCTTTAACTGATGCGTTAGGACCCTTACCCTTCAAAATAACAGGAAGGCACTAAACTCAAGAAGTAGAGTACAAATTTGATACAGTCATGAACCTTTCTATCTGAATGACTACATCCAAAACATTAGAAATTAATTTTTTATTTACACAACATTTTGCAGTGCTCTCAGCATTAATGTATGTAAAAAACTGTCAAACATATAGCCAGGTTATTACATGTTAGAAGCTTTAATTATGGAGTGCTTCAAACATTTCTTATACTATGTCATCTGGTACACAGGGATTTTAATGAATTTATAAATTTAATGGAATATTTTCTGCATTCAAAGTGCCTGAGATTGGTCACTAACCACAAATAAGTGACAGATTTATCAAAATATTAAAAAAATAAAAATGTCTAATTTTTTCAATTTGGTTATTAAATAACCAGTCAGTTGTTAAATGCTGGGAGTTTTTATTTAAATACTTCTTTACCGTTATTTTTATTTTTCTTAAATCTTCAAGCATGTAACAGTCTAGGGGTTTTCCTAAAATTTCAAATGTAGAGATTGTTTCCTTGTTAACTTGTAAGTGTTACTAACGTCTTTTTGAATTGAAAAACACATGAGAGCCGAATTAGCTTATTGATCTATTTTCTATTTATCTAAAAATGTTCATGTAATTATCTTCAGCAGTAGCATGCTCCTAATCATGAAGTAGAATTTTCAATACAAATCATAATTTTTATTGTTTGAGAGAATACAATAAAATCAAATACAGTAATCAGTTTCTGGCCAAGGTTATAACAATAGAACAAGGCATACATTCATGAAAATGTGTTTAGATGTAGTATGAACTGGAAACCACGGGAGAAATCATAGTATCACACTGACATGGAGTGTTGAAATAGGATTAGACTTAAGGTTGAGCAGGAGCCTAATCAGGTAAACATTTGCAATAGCATCTCATTGAAACTCCCTTCCTCTTCTACTGATTATTTTTCTTATTTTTTTTTCCATAAATTTCTCAAGGGACTGCAACACTTAAAATGTTTTAAAACAATCAGGAATAAGAAGTCTTCATCTCTGGTGTATTAGCTTTGAATTAAATGGCAGCCAGAAGGTATTTTTTGACCAATCTGTCATATGAATGATGTGTTTCTATTCTTTGGCTGTATTTACTCTCTTTTAATACAAATGTTATTCCTAAAAATTATGTCTGCAATACTAAAATTATTATCCTGAAAATATTCTATAAGGAGCATCAAAGATATTATTTAATTAACAAGAATGTCGGTGCAATATTACTCAAGCTACTGCACCTCCACATATACTCATATTTTCTTCTTCTAGAGCATCACATGCTTCGCATATTGCATGAACAACCTCTTGTCCTGGTTTGGAACAAATATATTCAGAAGGATAAATATTCTCTGATAAAAACAGGCTGCAATCACCCTCTCCCACCAGGCTCGAGGAAAGAAATATTTTCTCGAAGGAAAGTGAAAGGGAAAAAAAACAAAAGAACTATTTATTTAACCAACACACAAGGAAAAAAAAACCAAAACAAACAATAACACCAAACACCAAATNACCCCAGAAACCAAAAACCAAAACCAAAACTGCACAGTAACATAGCAAAAATTGACCTTGAGACAGTAGAATTGTTTTGAAAAGATTTCTCTAGCTAGTTTTTTTCTCTCAGCTCTTGGGGCTCAGTTTTTAAAAGCACAAGATTCACTTTTTTTTCCTCCTGGCATAGAGGAGACGAATATGGGATAATCATAAAGTCACCCCAAGACACTTCTGTGTTCCAGAAGAAGTGGGTGAAAACCAGAGCATTTTAGCTAAAGAGAAGCCAAACAAAACCTAGATATAAAACTACAGGGCAGAGAAATGAGTTAGTATTTACTCATCTCAACACTAACGAAAATTTTGGCTCTTCATCTTATACAGTCCATACAATGCTAAACTGACAGGAGAAATGCATTAAAAGATATTTAAAGGAGAGTAAAGAACTCTGATGGATGAACTAAGTGAAAAAAATAGACATGTATAAGGCACAATGTCTAAGCTATTAAGAAATTCAGTGCTGAGACAGTAACTATTTGACCACAATAAAGATGAAGATTGTAGTTCATTTTTGTGTTCAATTCTTGAGAAGAGAAAGATTTTATTACACTATTTGGGAATACACAAGCATACAAAACCTTCATGCATTAACAGATGTATAAACATAGATAAAAATAAATCAGGCAGAAAGAAGCTAAAACAAGGGAAGAAAGGATTCTCAGCTGATTATGCTTTCAGATATATTTGGATAGCTTGCCTTAAGGATGAGATACATACACATATCTGAGGAAAGATTTTAGATCAGCACCAGGTCATCTGAAAATTGGCATTCATTTAGAGGAAACAAAAATATACTATAGTACTCAGAAAGACGTAAAAATACAAAGTGAAAATGAACATCAGACATGAAGTAGTAATAAATCCAAACTGCTATTAAATTTTAAAAGAGAAAACAAATCTGTCTGAATAGAACTTGTGTCAGAGAAAAGACTGGGCAAGGCAAAATGGAAATCTCATTACACTGTAAAAGACAGGAGGAAATATAAGACATATATTGTCATGAAAGTTATTTAGACAAAAACCTTGTTCTTAGCTGGAGTAAAAAAGGTCATTGACTCCAGAGAAGTTATAACAGACAAAAATCTTGTATGCATATTTCAACAAAATTAATTTCACCTTACACAGAATACTATAGCAGACAACATTTACTATTCCAATTAATAATAGTTCATACCATCTTACATTGTTGTCTTCAATAGCAATTAATTCAACATGATGAGGAAATAGATTCTTCACTTAAACATACAGGACTCTTTTTTCTCTGATATATTTGGAGATGTCAGGATGGAACACTGTTTATATTTGTAATTTTCAATAACATGTGACACTATTTTTGGCCAAAATCTTACTTTTTTTTCCTTTAATTTCTTTTTTTCCCTTTAATTTCTTTTTTTCAATTTGTCTTTAAATACAACTTAGAATAAATCTATTCCATTCCTCTAAATTTCCCATACTTTCCTCAGGAGGACCTTGAAAAGAACCAGAAATATCAAAATATCTCAGTAGTGTCATTTAATGTATTACTGAAGAATGCTGATTTCTTCAAAACTTTGCTTCTAGGCTGCCACCTTCCAGCCACTAAAGCAGTATCTTAAGGTGAGAAATTCTTCAGTTTGCAGGAATAAATGCTAGGATTTGGGGGGAAATTTTAAAATCAAGACATCTCGAATGAATCATTTCAGTCTCAAGTAAAATAGCAATTCTTAATAAGAAATATGAGATAAGAAAAATCCATAATAATTGGTATCAATTTGCCACAATGAATATTCTGGACTCTACCTTTCAGGAACAAGAAAGCTAGTCTGGAAAATTGTGAGACTCTGGGGGAAATTGTGTCATTTTTTAGATCAGTCTGAAATTAATGTTTTACTCTCTCTCTTCCAAAGACTTAGGAGACTCATTTAAAATATTTGTATGTAATCAAGAATCATGATTCTAACCAAAGAGAATAAGGATTCTGGGCATATGTATCGTATTTGTGGGAATGCAGGCATAAACAGTGTCTCATGAAAAACAAAACACAACAAAAAAACACACCACATATTCCTATTAAAACAAGCCATTTCTTTGGTTTGTGGCAAACCATCCAGCTGGATGCTTCTCTATGCTTGCCTTTTAATCTTCAGATTTAGAAAACCCAAGCATCGTATAATGTACACAAAATATTGTTCAAATTTCAGAGGACAGTACTTGACAATCTTATTTAGTTATCTTGTTCTTTGCAGTCTGGGTCTATCATCTGACTCAGGAGGTCAGAGTACTTTTCTTAAAACAGCTAGATTGTGTAAAGGAATCTTTTAAAATGTAGTTTAATATATCCCACAGATTTTCATTTTGAGTGCTGGGCCATTACTATCTTCAGTAAAGTGATGTTTTTCTGGAAAATAAACCCTTGTTTGCGATGATAGAGCTGTGCATCAAAACAGTCAGGTGACAAGGCACAGGATTTCAGCACTTCAGCATACCTTTTCCTTTTAGTGGTAAAAAGAGATTTTTTGGATCAAGAAATTTTAAGAAACATTCATCAAGGAGACAACATGCCCCTGCAAAATTTTGTTAGTTCCTTGCAGTCACTGCTGTTGATATAATTCAGATTTTTTGACTACTTTTTGTTTATTGAGACAAAATTAAGTTGGTGTATATGTTCATTGAGAAGAAACTATCCCTGAGTTTCAAAATAATTTCTCATCTTTTTCCCTAATTTAAAACTTCCAGTAATCCCTGCCATCTCTCTAATCCCACAAATAACACCACAAGTATAGCACAACCTCCCCTGCATGGCTCTTTTTGCAAACATTACCTTTCAGGTCTATTGCCCAAGTGATATAATTAGAGATAACATGATCCTGCTGTTTGTATAAGTAGCCCTTATTTTTTGTTTCTGGAGATGCTACAGATCAATTTAACTTGTATTACTTGTTTGAAACTTTTTAAAAAAACTTTAAAAAAATNTGGCAATTTCACTCTCCTCTGCCCAGGAGACATATCACTACTGGAAATACATAATCATCTGTAAATTTAAAGTTCACAACCTGCACAAACAAAAACTTACAAAACCACAGTAATTACACTGATTTTTCTTTACACTCTCATCTCTCAGTTACCTTTTGTTCCTTTTGTTGTTTTTTGCCTTCATCACTGACAAATACACTCTCTGAAGTAAGTTGGCTTAGCTATCAATTTCCCACAGATTTGGCCTGAGCCTCCTCTTCTCCAGGCTAAACAGCCCCAGCTGCCTCAACCACTTCTTGTAACATTTGTACTCAGAACCTTCTCCGGCTCTGTTGCCCTTCTCTAGACACACTTCATCACCTCAACGTCTTTCTTGTAATGAGAAGCCCAAAACCAAGTACAGGATTCAAGGTGAAGCCTCATCAGTGACAAGTATAGGGGGAGGATCCCTTCCCAAGTCCTGCTGGCCACACCATTTCTGATACAAGCCAGGTTGCCATTTGCCTTCTTGGCTACCTGGGCACACTGCTGGCTCANAACTTGCATTACTTGTTTGAAACTTTTTAAAAAAACTTAAAAAAAATCTTCTGACTTTATGCACCTGTGTAGGTACTTGGGTTTATTTGACATCTGTGCTCTGAAATACAGGTCCTGAAGATTAATTTATAGAATGGCAATGTCTTGGGGTGACTTTATGGTGTATCCCATATTGCCATATTGCCAATGCTACACCAGGAAAAATGAATCTTGGTCCTTTCTGTGTCTTTAAACTGGGCCTGAGAGCTGAGANACCACTTCTTGTAACATTTGTACTCAGAACCTTCTCCGGCTCTGTTGCCCTTCTCTAGACACACTTCATCACCTCAACGTCTTTCTTGTAATGAGAAGCCCAAAACCAAGTACAGGATTCAAGGTGAAGCCTCATCAGTGACAAGTATAGGGGGAGGATCCCTTCCCAAGTCCTGCTGGCCACACCATTTCTGATACAAGCCAGGTTGCCATTTGCCTTCTTGGCTACCTGGGCACACTGCTGGCTCATGTTCAGCTCTCTGTTGACCAGTACCCCCAGATCTTTTTCTGCCAGGCAAATTTCCAGCCACTGTTCTCTGGCCCAGTAGCACTGCACGGGGTTGTTGTGACCTAAGGGGAGGACCCAGCATGTGGCCTTGTTCAGCTTCATGTGATTGACCTTGGACCATCAATTTAACTTGTCCAGATCCCTTTGCAGAGCCTTTCTGCCCTCCAGCAGATCAATGGTCCCACCAAACATGGTGTCATCTCCAAGCTGACTAAAGGTGCACTTGATCCCTTGTCCAGATAATTGATAAAGATATTAAGTATAAATAGCCCAATACTGAGCCCTCGGAACACCACTATTGATAAGCCACCAACTGGATTTATCTCCACTCATGACCATTCTCTGGGCCTGGCCATCCGACCATTTTTCTTTCAGCAAAAAGTACGCCCATACAATCCATGAACAGCCAGTTACTTCAGGAAAGTGCTCTATGAATCAGTGTGAAAGGCTTTACTGAAGTCCAGGCAGAAAACATCAAGAGCCTTCCCCTCATCTACTAAATGGGTCACACTGTCATANCAATATTGAGCCCTCGGAACACCACTATTGATAAGCCACCAACTGGATTTATCTCCACTCATGACCATTCTCTGGGCCTGGCCATCCGACCATTTTTCTTTCAGCAAAAAGTACGCCCATACAATCCATGAACAGCCAGTTACTTCAGGAAAGTGCTCTATGAATCAGTGTGAAAGGCTTTACTGAAGTCCAGGCGAAAACATCAAGAGCCTTCCCCTCATCTACTAAATGGGTCACACTGTCATAGAAAGATATCAGGTTGGTTAAGCAGGACCTNGTATAAATAGCCCAATACTGAGCCCTCGGAACACCACTATTGATAAGCCACCAACTGGATTTATCTCCACTCATGACCATTCTCTGGGCCTGGCCATCCGACCATTTTTCTTTCAGCAAAAAGTACGCCCATACAATCCATGAACAGCCAGTTACTTGAGGAAAGTGCTCTATGAATCAGTGTGAAAGGCTTTACTGAAGTCCAGGCAGAAAACATCAAGAGCCTTCCCCTCATCTACTAAATGGGTCACACTGTCATAGAAAGATATCAGGTTGGTTAAGCAGGACCTACCTTACATAAATCCATGATGGCTGGGCCTGATCCCCTGGTTTTCCTGTATGTGGAGCATGGTGGCACTTAGGATGATCTGTTCTATAACTTTCTCCATCACTGAAATCAGACTTACAGGCCTGTAGTTCCTGGGATCCTCCTTCCAGCCTTCCTTGTGGATTTGCTAACCTCGAGTCAGCTGGGACCTCCCTGGTTAGCCAGAACTGCTGATAAAGGATGGAGAGTGGCTCTGAGAGTACCACCAGTTCCTTCAGTTCCCTTGAGTGGCTCCCATCTGGCCCAATAGACTTGTTTGTCTTTCAGTGGGGTAGTAGGTCACTGGCCATTTCCCCTCGGATTATCAAGGCTTCATTCTGCTCCCTGTCCCTGTCTTCCAGCTCAGAGACTGTGTACCCTAAGAACAATCGGTCTGTCCACCAAAAACTGATGAAAGATGGCATTTTACTTTTTTTCTTACTCTTACTCTTTTCCTCATTCTTTGTCATTATGTTTCTCCTCAANCTGATAAAGGATGGAGAGTGGCTCTGAGAGTACCACCAGTTCCTTCAGTTCCCTTGAGTGGCTCCCATCTGGCCCAATAGACTTGTTTGTCTTTCAGTGGTGTAGTAGGTCACTGGCCATTTCCCCTCGGATTATCAAGGCTTCATTCTGCTCCCTGTCCCTGTCTTCCAGCTCAGAGACTGTGTACCCTAAGAACAATCGGTCTGTCCACCAAAAACTGATGAAAGATGGCATTTTACTTTTTTTCTTACTCTTACTCTTTTCCTCATTCTTTGTCATTATGTTTCTCCTCACATCCAATAAAGGATGGAGATATTCCTTAGCCCTCCTTTCATTGCTAATGCATTTATAGAAACATTTTTTATTGTTTTTTAGGGCAGCAGCCAGATTAAATTCTAGTTGGGCTTTGGTCCTTCTAATTTTCTCCTTGCATAACCTCATGATAACCTTGTAGTCCTCCTGAACTGCCTGCTGCTTCTTCCACTGCTGAATTCCAGCCAAAGTTCTCTGTTCATCCAGGCCAGTGGTCTTCCCCACTGGCTTGCCTTTTGGTACATGGCATGGCGTGCTCCTGCATTTTTAAGACTTCATTCTTGAAGAACGTTTGTGTTTTCTGGAGTCCTTTGCCCTTGAAGAATGCCTCCCAAGGGACCCCATCAGACAGTCTCCTAAACAGGTCAAAGGCTGCCCTCTGGAATTTCAAGATGACGATTCTGCTGACCTCCTCTCCTTACTTCTCTGACATGAAAATCTCTATCACACTGTGCCCAAGATGGCCTCCAATCCACAAGTCATTTTCTGCTTGCAAAGAACAGGTCCAGTTGGGCTCACTCACTTACTGTGCCAGAAAAATCTCTTCCTTACACTCTAGAAATCTCCTAGACTCTTTCCTTAGATGTGTTGCATTTCAAGCAGATATCTGGTAGACTGAAGTACCCACGAGAGCAAGGGCGAGTGAATGTGAACCTTCTCTCAGCTGCTTTTAGAATATTTTGTTTGTCTCTTCATTCTGATTGGGTCATTTATAACAGACTGTCATCATGACACCTGCCTTGTTGGCCTTCCCCCTGATTCTTACCAGTAAACACTCAACTGTATCATCATCATTAAGATCTAGACAATCAAAACACTCCCTAACATATAGAGTTATGTGTTACCTTCTCACCTTACCTGCCTATCCCTTCTGGAGGGTTTATAGCCATCCATTTCAGCAATTGTGCAGGTNCAGCAATCCGGTGTTTTCATGATGGCAAATATATCATTATTTTCCTGCTGCACAGTGATTTCCAGCCACTTCTCCTGGCTTTTGCCCATGCTGTGTTACACTTAGTCAAAACAGTTCCTCCCAGGATTCGCTATGGTTGTTATTTTCTTTATGTGTCTGAAAACAACACATAATGAGACAGATTTGAGAGATGCCCTCAAGTTTTTCAAGGTCTGCCTTGGGATTACAAGTAATTGTGTTACAGCTCTCAGTGGGTGAGCAACAAGTTCTTACTGAAACATTCCAGAATTGCTGCTTTACATGTTCATTAATTCCCCACTGTTTTCCAGCTTCAGATGACTTAGCTTCTTTAATGTGGTAATCCTTGTTTCAGTTTGCCTTCTGAAAAATGTCTCGTCTTTTGATGGGATTTTTAGTCAGCCACCCCTCAGGATTAAAAGAGGAAGAAAAGGCTCCAATGCAATATGTATAAAAACACCTCATTCAGATGACTGCTACTGTCCACCTGAAGCACCATGTTTACCTCCCCCAAGGTAAAGAGTTGTTACCTCAGATCAGAGCAGTCCTTATCATTGCTGTTAGAGCTGTGAACATCTTTCAACATTCTCTGCTTAATCCAATCTTTAAGTCTCTTAATTTGGCAGCTTTAGGACAGATTTGTTCAAAAGTTAATTATGAAATAATTCAAAAGTACTTGACTTTCCTAAAAGTCATGGTTTTGCTTGGAATAGAAGTACCAATATGTTGCCATATTGGTTACACCAATATGTACAGGCCACACCAATAGAGATGCTCTATCATCCCTTCTGGAAAGAGCAAACAAATTATTTCACAAAAGAAAATATCACCTTTACACTTTATTCACCGAGGCCATTCTGGATGCATACTCTGCTCCTGACCAGATCTCTTATAAGCTTCTCATATTTCCTAACAGAATTTTTTACAAGTCAACCAATTCTAATTCCCTTCTCCCCTCAACTCTACTTAACTCAAAGTTTAGGACTCCACAAAGACACAGGTCTTTTACAGCCTTATGGTCACAAGACGTCTAAGAACTATCATTCTTATATTGCATAAACCAAAATGCCTCTAACTTATAGTATGGCAGTAAGAAGTCAATATTCATGCAGAAAGAAAAAAATAATCTGGAGAGTACCACTTATATCTTCTGTTTTGCATGACCTTCCTCAGAGCACTGCCACTTTGGAGATATATTATGGAGACCACCTCTGAATCATCAATTTATTTCAAAAAGCAAAAGTGATTTGGGATTTTTGATAACTTACACCACTTGCACTTCTGTATCATTTATGGCAATGAATGATACTTTTAATACCATGTGAATAAAGCAAAGTGAATCTCTTCTTCCATATGAAGTTTGCTTTTTTAACCTGAAATGCTGTTCACTCATGCTTGTCAGTCACTCATCCATTCATTCTGCTTTCTCACATGTGCTTTCTCCAACCCTTACAACTGGTCTTCCCCCCACCCCCCAAAAAAACCCAAATCTGTGTGTTCTTCTGCTCCTAAAACTCTATATTATTCCAATTTTTCAGCTTTCATAATAATTTTGTCTCTGCAGATCCACCTAAGGAATCCCATGAGAAAGCTCTCAAATGCAAGTGGATTTTAAAGTTACTCAAGGCTATCAGAATCCAGCTCATCCTGTTGCTAAATATTAATATTGCAAATTTCGAAACAAATAGAATTTTACTTTTTGATTATTTTTAGCTTACAGTTTTGTAACAAGATGTTTTTCATCTTGTTTCAATGATATCACTTGACAAGAAAAAAACCCAGACCTTCCCACAAATTAAAGTGATATATTCCTAAAGCTAAAGGAAAATGCCTTGTTTAATAACAAGGAAGTTTTTGTTGGAGGTGTTGGAGACAGATAATCAGTAATGTACATCATTACTTCTATCACATATTTGCAGGAATACACTGCAGCAGCTGTGAGATT
The DNA here is from genome assembly GCA_013390005.1 of Calyptomena viridis. NCBI lineage: Eukaryota > Metazoa > Chordata > Aves > Passeriformes > Eurylaimidae > Calyptomena > Calyptomena viridis. Next base: position 36,317 of record WEIV01002360.1, read on the forward strand.
GCATAACTGATCCTAAAATGTCACTTGGCAAGATCAGTAAATCGGATGCCACTAAAACTAGTCAGAAAAATGTCTACAACTTATTCTTGTTGGAAAGTGATGATTTACTGAATTCAGAATATTTTATGAAAATTCTCATCTGAGTTCAGAAAGAAAGATTTGTAAGGTTTGTTTTCTTGAGATGACAGAGAAAATTCTTTGTTAGATATGGAACGGTCATTGTTGTGAATTATACTAACCTCCAAAATAGAAGAACAAGCTTAATAGCTCAATGTCCCTTTGAAACCAGGTATTTTACATTCCCAGAGTGTAATCTCATTATGGATCTGCAGAATCAGACTCTTACACTTTACATACTTCTGTCATTTCTGTTAAGTATCTCTTGAGCCAGAAAACAGAGACAGATACTGTAGCTTGGTGGACAGGTAGCAGACAGATAATGTGAGCCACTTAATTAGGGTGTGAGAGGTCAAGATTCTCTACATCAGCAAGTATTCATTTATTAAAATAGAAATACTCTGACAGAAGACACTCAGAGAAAATTTACATCAGTTGTCAAATATGAAGGACTTATCTCTGATGCAGGGTTGATAAAATCAAGGCTTTTGCCTGGATCAGGTAAAATAAAAGTTTAAGTGTGTAACCCTTCTTCTTCTATGGGACATGCTTAGTCTGGTAGCTGGATCCCTCAAACAACTGACACTTTTGGGTTTGAGATTAATTTTTTTAAGGGAAACAACTCTCTCTACAATTTAATTGCTATCAACAAATTAAAGCCAAATCCTGAACCCAATGTTAATGTAAGACACCGTTTATTACTGACACTCTTTGTGTATCTGGTTCTTATTTCATCCTTTCCATCTCATTTTTTTTTTCCCCTTGTGCTTAATAAGACTTAGCCAGGCAAGATTTCATCTGTTGTAACATTGCTGTGAATCTTGGACCATAATGACAGCTAAAAGAAATTAAAAGACCCCTCCACAGAGCAAAACAAAACAACGAACAAACAAAATCTACAACAAAACAAAACAAAACAACCCAAAACCCCCAAGCCAAACCAAACCAAACTTTTTTTTTTTTTAACAGACAAGCTGCAACTGAAGTAAACACCATGAAAAGCATATTTCTCCTCCCTTTTGGGTAATTTTTGTCCTGTTCTGTTTCCAGGGAACTAGGACTAAAAAAGAAATTACTCCTTCAGAAACCTCCACCTAATTTCTGTTATTTTCTTTTAGAAGGAAATTTGTTATCCTTTTTTAAAACTCTAAAAAAGACTATTAAATTTATGCTTCTTTTCTATAAGCCTTTATAAAGCTAAATTAAAAAGAAGTAAGTTAAAACTTGTCCTAATATTTTACATTGTAAATTATGTTTCTATTTCATTGAGAAAGGTAGAGGGGATTCTAGGTAAGGTAATTTCTACCCATTTGAATAAATGCTTGCAAATTGATGTCTGCATTGAGTAACCTAAATGGAAAAAAACATTGTGACTCAATTCTTTTGCAAAAATTTAACAAACAAAATAATACAAAAAAAACCCCCAAAGTTTTTCAACTGCTAATAATTGCTAGCTAGTACAGATTATTCCGTTTACTAGTTTGACAATCGTAGTTTTATGAACTTAATATAAGAGAAAGGATTTAAAAAATGTATTTTAATGTATTCAACCCATCTTAATAGTTCTTTAGTCACATATAATGACCTTAGCATGAGGCTTGGCATGTGTTTGACTTGGTTCAAAGATTTACATGTTTGCAACCCTCAGGTGATTTTAACTTTCTACACAGAAATCAGTGTGTGTCTTTTCAAATGAATGGTTTACCCTTGTTAAGATGGTTAAAAATAACAATTTAAAGCTGTGGATGAAATGGGTTTGCAATGGTAGAGCGGAGGGAGACAAAGTACTTTACAAAACTTAATTTTTCTTTTAAGAAGGAAAGGAGAGAATCAGAATTTTTCCCTGGGATCTTCCTTTCCTACTGAAGCAATTTTTTACTTATTTGGCTGGAAAATGGCAGACAACAGCCTCAATTCTCCCTGCAGGTGTGGAGAGCCATGAAAAGCACTGTGTAGTTTTGTTATTACATCTGAAATCAGGATACTGGCTGGCATAGCCATTAATCAGTTATACTCTGAGGCTCAAAGTGGCTAAAAAGAGTCGTTATAAAGAATCCCGTTTTCTCTTATTAAACTACTCAGAAAACAACTGAAATATATTTGACCTATCATATACCTTCACATTGCCTTGATGAAATCAGGGAATAGTACTCCTAGAAGTACATAAGGGACCATTGATTCTGAATCACATTGCAATGGCTCTGCAAAATTGAATTCCTGCAGAGCAAGTATTCAGGCATGGCTTCAGGGCAGTCACCAAGGCTCCATCTCATAGCAAGAGACATATGCTAGATTTACACTTACTAGGTTGAGTATTGCTATCAGTGTAGCCATAGCAACACATTGTTTAGCTTGAGCTCATCTTTGATATGCAGCAGAGATGTGCCAGCAGCTAGAGCTTGCAAGTTACTCTAAAACTAGCTTGGGTGTGCTTATTTGATCTGAAGTGCCTGCACTGAATGTTTAGTCTGAGAATACTATGAGGTAGAAAATTCCATTTTGAAAATCTTCATGTGTGCTTGCTATCTGCTGGAAGATTGAACTTTCAGATTCATCATCGTTAGAAATAGAAATGTTTTAAAAACATGTTATTTCATTTATATGATGGGTATGATGAATAGTCTTCTAGAATTGGACTCCTTGAACTTTTTATCATTATTACTGTTATGATTTGATGTTGTTTTTGATGTTGTTGGATATGGGAGATCTCTAACCTACCTTTACGCTATCCCAGGTAAACTTGCACACATATATGAATACTGTAAGCAGTTTTAGTCTCTGCAATATAAGAAAGATATTAAGCTATTAGAGAGCATCCAAAGGAGGGCAATGAAGATGGTGAAGGGCCTTGAGGGAAACCCATATTAGGAGTGGCTGTGGTCACTTGGTCTGTTCAATCTGGAGGAGACTGAGGGGAGACCTCATTACAGTCTCAAACTTCCTTGTGCGGGGGAGAAGAGAGGTAGGCACTGACCAGTGACCAGTGACCAGTGACAGAATCCAAGGGAATGGCCTGGAGTTGTGTCAGGGGAGGTTTAGGTTGTATATTAGAAAAAGATTCTTAATCCAGAGGATGGTTGAGTCCTGGAACAGACTCTCCAGGGAAGTGATCACAGCACCAAGCCTGACACAGTTCAAGAAGCATTTGGATGACATTCTTAGGTGCATGGTGTGATTCTTGAGGATGGTCCTGTGCAGGTCTAAGAGCTGGGCTTGATGAGCCTTGTGGATCCCTTCCAACTCCACATATTCTCTGATTCTTTGAAATAAAGTTTTGCCCAAAGGAAGATATAATTTGAAAGACAAATCAGAAAACTTAAGCATTTCACTGGAGTTTCCTAATGTTTATGTATTTACAGTCTTGAAGGTGTCAAATATTAAAGTACCAAGAACCTCATAATTATCCAAAAATTAATATGAAATTAATATGGGAAAGGTTTATATGTAAGGAAACTGAATAAGTAACACATTTTGTTGTTTCATCTACAAATTTAATGTCTATCCTGTTTCCTGGATAATTAATGAAAGATGAATAAAACATGATTTTGATGGAACGAATCACTTTCTTCCCTTTTGTTTGCGGTTCTTCAGTCTACACAATCCATTGGGGAGAGACTTCATAATTTAATACAACTTAAATAAATTTTAAAGTAAGATTTTTGAGGCAGTTGCAAAATATTGCTTACTTTCAATTTAGTTTCATTACAAATATGTCTCTGGTATGGTCAAATCTTTTCCAGTGGATCCATTTGACAAAGAATATGGAGCTCAAAGAGAGATATTTGTGAAAATGTGCTGGTTTATGCAAATTACATGAAAAAATATAGAAAATACTTTGTGACTGATTAAATATTCTATTTGACATTTTTGGAACAGAGCTTTTCATTTTTTTTTTTAATTTTATTTGTAAAATATTAATATTAAGATGTTTTACCTGAAAGAATAATTTTTTGTTTCAGCAACATAAAACAACAGAATGCAACTGGATTACTTCTTATATTCATGGCTTTAGGGACAACATTTTCCCCAATATTTTCTTTGGATAGAAAATGCAATATGTGGTAAAAATTATGGAAAATCAAATAATTTACAAAACTTTTCTCCATGCTTTAATATTTTCATTTTTATAAAAAGAAGTTAGGTTTGTCCACTAATATTTTCACAGTCTTATACTAATGTCTTTAGTAACAATCTTATTTTCAAGCATATAAACATGATTATTTGTGAGAAGGTAATATTAACTTTAAGAAGGAATAGTCCTCTCATTTTTCCTTAGTGATTTTTAATTCTTATACATGCAAAACCTCCTCCAAAATAAATGGAAACTTGCTAAATTAAATGTGAGTGTTTCGCCAAGATGAAACACTGACAAGTACTTTTCAATTAGAGATTTTTTTTAATATATGGATTTTGAGGGTAAGCTTGGGTCAAGTTTTTCTGTACAAACCCTTACTGCAGTAGTTTACAAATTAGATGTAATACCTCCAGGTGGTAATCCCAAAGGGTGTAGGTAAGAATAGTTAGTCTGACAGAAATTCAATAGTTCCTACATGTATTGAGACTTATGAGCTCAGGAGAACCAATGCTAGAAACCCGAAACTGGGTCTTGAACCACACTTCATAGTTCAAGGAGGTCCTGTCTGTTTCTTTTCTCTTCCTGGTTAACTCATCTTCATCACTACATTTTTCAACAAATCATCACATTTTTCAGCTGGAAAACAATGATAATTGTTCAGTGAATGGGAAAGCACTGAGAAGACAGACAATATCTATGCAGAAGTGGATGGCTATTGTCTTGTACAAAGTTTTAAATTTAATCTTATTTCTTTCCCAGGAGCTTTCATCTTAAAGCAGTGTAGAACTTGACTTTGCCTTTTCAAATAAAGATGGGGAGATCCCTGCTCCTAGAGGCCAACAATTATGCTGTGAAGAAGAGAGCAGCTCTCAAGCGATAATCTCAAATAAACCATGATATATGTATACTCACCCATTAGGCATATTTCCAATTGCATTCTTGCCAATAAGCTATTTGAAAGTCACTCATGGGAGGTTGTCCTCTCCTGACACTGGATTTTTGGATGGTCCAAAAAACTGTTGAGAAGTTCTTTCTCAGATCTGTGAAAACTAATTTTATTCAGTGAAAAATTTCTTAACCTCAGTGATGTCAGTAAAAAACTGCATATGCCCCAGACTTTTCTGATGGTCAAAATATTTTCAAATTACTCTAGAAGGCGGCAGTATGGACAGCATTCTCTCTTTCAGTACCACAGTTGGTAACTGTTGACCAAAGTAATTGGTCAGATGCTTCATGATGAAGGAATTTTGCTGCAGGACAAAATAATCTACTTGCAGACAGTAGATTTTTGTGGAGGTCCATTCCTATTTCTTGAATAAAGAAATGTCACCGACTAATTATAAGACTTAAAGAAAAAGAAGGTGACATGAAACAAGTTTAGCCACTACTTTTTCAGTTGTTCCTCTGTTGCAGATGCTAATTCGGGAAGGGTTTCCATCTATATAGGGATATTTAATTTTTGATGGAGTCTACACAATGTTATCTACTCCTGAACATCAAACTTTTGTTGAGGAACTTCTTTTGAGAATTGCGATGATGTGTCTTAACATGCAAACCACAAAGCATCTTGCAAATCCCATCACCATGCTAAATGAGGTCATTGATAGCCATTCTTGGAAAAGGCAGGAGAAAGATAAACTTGGTCCAACTTTTGGTAAGAAATGATTCACATGAAGAGAAGGGACACCTTCTCAGATTTAAGCCAACGGTACTCTCTCCCTTCTGCTTCACCTAGCTCCGCAGGAGATGACCAGCAACTGAGTGTGAGCTCCTGCCAACACCTCTGCCAGTCAGGTACTGGATGCCCAGGGTTTGGCTGTCTGTGCTCCAGGCCAGCTCTGACAGTGGTCCCTGAGCCAGAGCTTTGGCAGTGCTAACTGGGTACTGTCACCAACCCACCTCTGCTCATCTGGCTGGGGCACCATGGGGCTTCATCCTGCCAGCCACGTGGCCACTCCAACTCCCTGAACCTCACAGAGCCTTTGCTCCACACACACTAAAGGCCAGATTGAAGAGCAGGCATGCATCTGGAAGAGACAAAGTTATAACAGGGCTAAGAAAAATGAGCACTGCTAACAGGAGGATGTGACTGGAGGATTTCCATCATTATGGGGAGATAGATCTGATCTGGATTTTTGGCACATGCTCATGAACAGGATGACATATCACACAAGGATCTGAGCAACATGGTCTAGTGGTAAGTGCCAGTGCCTACTGGGGAGTGGGGTAGGGGGTATGGCACTGGTTGATCTTTAAGGTCCCTTCCAACCCCAAACATTCTATGATTCTATGAAGAGGGGCTTTTATTTGGACTAAGTTGTACAGTTAGTATAACTTGTAGCTGAAAGATTAGGAGACACAAATGATGTGGAGGCAGATGAATAGAAGATATCTGTGAATTCATGAAGTCTGGGGAATCCTTCCTATCCAAAACAGAGATTATTACTGTTAAGCTGCTCTGAACTTGTGTCTGCACCTTTATATATGCTGTGATGTAAGATTTCATTGACTCAAAATTACAAGTGGCCAATCTTGAGAGGAGGGAGACAGCCATAGGAAACAGCAGCCGTAGACATACACAGAAGCTTCTGAGAGGCAAACTGGCAACATCCACAGCTATGGAAGTGTGAGAGACCTTCTAGCACTGGCCAGTGTTTTGCCATATTCACAGTCTGTTCCTTACATCACTAATCTTTTTTATGACACCTTTGCAAATTATTCTATTAATGATAATCAATTTTAATTCAAATTTCATTTTAATTGAATATATAATACATATTCTAATTGTACTTATACTATTCTGAGAAATAGATATCAGTATTTGACTTAATTTTACTACATGACTTATGCAGCCGTGAGACATCTTGTACATAATTATGTTATATTCTGAGAGACCCTTTTCCTTGTGTATATATTGAAATAATAAAATGGCTGATACACCCTTTCTCTCATAGTGAGTAAGTTTTAATACAACTGTAGAGTTGTGGGTGAAAGTAACTGAAAAGGTATTGCTGAGCTCAGGTTCAGATCTTGAATTTGTTTGGAGATACAAAGAGCATATTAGGCACAGGACACTTCCTTAAATCTGTGGATTTCTCTCATGGCATAATGATGAGAAGGTTGACTCCATGAAGTGTTCAGAGGCTTTATTTATCTATGAGAGTGCTAATTTCTATGCAGAGAAAGCTTAAGCATCTAAGCATTGCAAAAGCTCTAATACCTACTCTGCATGCACAGTTTGCCTTCCTAGGCAAACTGCCTGGAAAGCTCTGGACACAAGACTCTCTCTGGTTGTCTTGGGGTGACTTTATGATTATCCCATATTCGTCTCCTCTATGCCAGGAGGAAAAAAAACTAGCTAGAGAAATCTTTTCAAAACAATTCTACTGTCTCAAGGTCAATTTTTGCTATGTTACTGTGCAGTTTTGGTTTTGGTTTTTTTTCGGCGGCCTGGGCTGAAAAGGGGGGAGGAAGACACGGGCCAGCTAGGTTTTTCCAGGGAGAGTGCTGCCTGTTTTCTTCTAAAGGAAGAGACTTGGACTTTTGCATTTTCCTGGACTTTTTTTNAGATATGCCACATCAATCTTTTTCCAAGCTTTGACATTTTAAGTTGTATGGACAAGAGTTCACAAAGTTCGTAACAAGACCATGCTATTGTAGGTAAAAACCTAGATGTACAGGCAAAGTTTGTCCTTAGTGTAGGGAGAGCAAGAGTTAAAAAAGCAAAGAGGGAGCTTCAAAATTCGGGAATGATTTATCTGCTTCTTCCCAAGTAATAAAAGTAAGGAAACATTTTTGAAGAATTTTTATTACACTGAACCTTTGTATCATCAATAATTTAATAAAGTATGTGCTAGAAAAAAACTTGAAAAATCTGACTGAAACATTTGAATACTGTTTGGACTGCCTTAGCTAGTAAAATGGTCCATCAACCTCTTAGAAGTAATCGAGAAAATATAGTTCCAAAGGTACTTGACAGATGAATATCCAGAGAGAAATATAGAGATATGAGTATTTTCCAAAATTATTTATTGTTCTTTTCCTAAAAGCACTTCTACAAAGCAAGGATGAGACTGTGATACCTGCTTTCAGGTATCATACAGAACTTGAGGGCTGAATTATATGTCTTTCTAAGAGCATCGATTCTTTTGTCTTTCACACTGTTTATAATTGCACTCTTAGCAAATACAGCTATAGTGACAAGATGCTATTGCCCTAAAATTTTAGAATCTAACCTCTATAAAAAGGAGTTTTAGTTCTTACTTACTATGCTTTTTATAAGCAGGTTTTTTTCTTATTTGCATGGTATTTTTACATCACTTTCTTAGTCAGTTTGTGTCCTTTTATGATGTGTTTCTTTACAGAAGCTATAGATTCTTTTTCCTTCTGAACATTTATCTGGTAATCATAAAATTTGCTTACTATCACTCATGAGATTTTAGGTCATCATCAAACATATTAATTGTGAAAAAAATCAAAACATTAAACATGAAAAAAATTACTATATTGCTAATATAGCAATCTTAAATTACTCAGTCCCTTTAGTTACACTAGATAAAATAATATAAAACTGCATTAAAAATTAAATATAATTTGAAACTTTATCAATAAACTGCAGATTTCTTTTATTCTCTGTATTTACCGATTGCATTTTTATTAGATCATATGAATTACCTGTTTGTATTCAAGGTCAGTAAGTCTGTATATTTAGCATATATTTAATAATTTTCTCAAGCAGTTTCCTCTGAGTGGAATTGTATTTTAAATATAGTCTTGTAGACAACACAGTAAGCTTAGTTAAATTAAAAGAACCCATATAATTTGTCCTGAGAAACCGAACTCACCTATGTCTCAAATTTCAGCAATCTATATGATGCTTGCCAGATGAATGAAACTGTTTAGCTATATCTGCAACTTTCTGGTTTATATATCTCTTAAACGACATCTTAAGGTGACAATTTTTTTCTTTCATTTTGTAAGTAATTTGACTTAAATTACTGTTCTCAGAACTTTTTCTTTTACAAAATCTTCAGAAAATACCATAAAGATATTAAAATAAGGACTAGAACACACGGCTTTCCTGGTTGTGAAGCCATGCACATTTAAACTTAGACACCTGCCAGACACAAAAACGGGATTCTTATTTCTTTCCTATATTGTCTCCTACATTTATACTTCCATTCTTTTATTACCTTAGCATTTGACTAGGAGCTAACTGCATTTGGAGACAGTGAATCAGCCGTCAGATAGTTAGATGAACAGTATACAAAGTAGAAGGAAATATTTTAATCCAAAACTAATGCCTTTATCACCAGGCAAAGGAAACATATTTGAATATCGTGCTCAGTTTTGATACTCATAAAGAGGGTTTAAATTATCGAGGAAGAGGAAGAAAATAAAAGAAGGAGAAAGGAAATTTTCACTTTTAAGAGAAGAATATGACTTGCAGCCCTAAATTATAGAATCAAAGCCTCTGGTACTGGTTGGAAACTGTTCTCACCTGGACACTTGCTAAAGCTATTGACAAGCTAGGCCAAAGAAGTCAAGAGAAAATATACGTAAATGGTACAGAAGTGTTGTTCTAAAGTCTATGATACATAAAGTTTTCTTGCTTTCTTCTGACACAGAAATTGGCAATGAGGCTTTTCTCTACTACGAGTTTAGAAATCTTGAGTTTTCATTGAAATATTGGTGGCAAATATATTCTGTAGCTTATTAAGGAGAGAAAGAGGAAAAAAATCTTTGAAGACTGTCCCAGAGCACAAATTTTATTTTGGTTATTTCAGCAGGTATTTTTGTTCAAGTAAAATCATATATCCTGTACTAAATGTAAATATGAATACCTTGTACTGTCTTTTCTTCTGTATCAAGTTTAAATTTCCTGACCAAACCCCCATTCAAATGCAAACTAAAAGCTCAACAAAATTAAAAAGGAGTCACTCTTCAACCCCTGAAGGTTCCGTACTTCTCTTCTACATATTGGAAACACAGCACTCCACTCTTCTAAGATTCCTTTTGGTCTTTACACATAAAGTCTCTAAGAGGAAGAATTCTAGTAATTCTGTTCCCAGGAAATAAGGAATGCTGGGAAGTCAGTTCTAATCCTTAGAAAATGGGGCTGAATCCCATAGCAATAACCACATTGAGTAAGCCATCACACAGGATCTTTTTTTATTTCTAAGAGACTGTATTTCATCTTCAAATTAATGAGAATTATGTACAGAAGCTCTTCTTGTCCAAACCAATTTTCCCTTGGAGTTTTCTTTTCTGTTCAAATCCCTAGCCAGCAGTCATGCAGAGATAAAAACTCCTGAAGCTGCTCTGCCTTTTAAATCCAGTGGCACAGGCAGCACTTCACAGAGAGCTTTTACAGTACACAAGCACAAAAGTGATTTGCTGATTGGATCGACACATTCTGTCCTGTAAATCAGCACAGAGAATTAGTGATCACACACAAAATCATCCCTCTAGGAGAAAACTGCTTTTATTCAGATTTGTGTAAACATGCAAATAATGCATACTGGAAAAAATCTGCTTCTTCATCCTTCTCATGTTCCCCTCTTTCCTATGAAGTAAGAATATGAACTTAGTGCAGATTCTGTATCTTCTTTTGTTGTCTCTGAATGAGCTTCCATAGATCCATACCAAAGAGGCACGTTAATTGTTTCTGCTATAGTGAGGACACAATAAGATGTCATTTACCTGGTAGTCCTATTGGATCCAGTTCTACATGCATCCGTGTCTCAGAATCCGGTATAAAATAGCATGGCAATTCCAGTAAGATGTTCATGGACATCAACTATTATTACAGAGCAGGGAAGATTTCACATAAGTTATTGATTCACACATCATATGTCTTATTAGAAGAATTGTTCATTGTTCAAGTTTGTGAACACAAACTTAAATAATGAGAAACTTATGGAAAACTGTAAGGATATACAGTATTGTACAGTAATATATTGTTTAATTTAGATTTATTCCTTTGTGGTTTTGAACAATTTACTGCTTTATGTAATCCTATACTGTCTTTTCCTTCATAATTCCAGACTGCTATGTTAACATTACTCACCATTAACACCCATTTTAAAATTTAATTAATGCTATACAGGTTTAATTCTCACAATATTTCTTTATTATTCTACATATTTATGAATTCTAAATTCTGCCTGCAGCAATGTGAAAATTGTTTATACTAGGACTAGAGCTGATTGTTAATATTGTTGCTTGCATGAAAGAGCACAGATACTCCTCACAAAAAATAATTCAGGTCATACAATATTTACCAGCATCTCCATGATATGTTGAAAAAACACAGTTTTTCACAGGGTAATGTTTTCAACCGCACAGACATGGGATGAAAAATCAGAAGACTTTCTGTACCACAAGGATTAGCGATGGTCCAGACCCGAGTTTCCATAGAATAGGTACGGCCAGGAAATATGATAAAAAATCGTTATGTGATAGGATTGTGTGAGAAAAACAGGAACTGAGTCAACTGCGAAGAACCCATAAACCCCTAAAAGAGTTTCTCCTTGCTCTTAATCCTAGTGAAAGACACATCGAAAGATACATGTGAAGGATGGCTGACCACAGGTGCAAACAGGGCCTAATATAGTTAGTTCCCTGAGGTAATTCAGACAAGGAAATCAATATTATTTCTGTAAGTTCTTTCAGTTACTTTATGTCTTCAGACATCGTAGCTTTGCCCTGAACAGATTTCAGACAATGGTTTGGTAATCGGGTACTAAAGATATATAAATCCATATGCATACAGATAATATATGGACAATATTCTCCTGCCTGTGTCCCTAGTATACCTCAGAAACCTGAGAAGACTCCACATTATTTTCTGTGAAGTAATCTGATAGCTCCAGCCCATACCACAAAATTGGAGCATTTTAGATTATTAAGGTTGTTCATGATTCAGTGAAATTTAGATGGGGCATTATTTCATGGATTCTGTAACAACATCTTCTGTCTCCAGGGTTTAGACTTTAAGAACTTCCTCTTGCTTGTCACTATCATCTGTTTTCTGGTACTCATGTAATGTGCTTACACTTTGCTTCTATCAAATGCCATCAGAAAACTATTGGAGATACCTGAAAAGAAGTGTGTACTTTAATATATTCATTAACAAGACATTAATACAAATGCATAGCTAATTTTAGGCTTCTCATTTCAAATTTTTTTGATGAGGTGAGGTTAGTGTGAAGTAAATTTCATGACTGGCTTGTATCAAGTGGTTTTAAGCTCCAGCAAAGCTGCATGTTTCATCAAGGCAGCAATTAGGGAGTAGCTGTAGAGTGACCCACCTCCTGAAGACAGAAGTGCACAGAGGAAAGTGGGAAGGAAACAATCTTTCCAGGAAGTGTGAATGAACTACAAATTGTTTTAGGCAATGCTGGTAAGGGTTTTCTGAGGCAACTGATGGAGTGCTTTAAACTGGCATCTTTCTAAAAGAAGCAAGCAAAGGCTGAGATTAGTGAAAGAACAAAGATGCTTTCAGATAAGTATACTCTTGAGACAGCTGACATAAACTGACTGATAAAAAAATGAAAGTAATTTGATCCCAGTAGCCACTTTCCCTCCACTTGAACATGGCTGAGAAGTTCAGACTTCTGTTGCAGAATCAGATCAAAGTTGTTGAGCAGCAGGAAAGCACAGCTGCTGAAATCCCAAAGAAAACAATGGTCCCTTTGGAGACATTGAGGGGCACTTGATAGAGTTCACATACGTAGTGATTTGAATGGGTACTCAAGGTCTGAATATAGGCAAGACAATGAGAAAATATTCCTGAGGTTGTGATGGTTAATATGGCAAACCAGAATCTTTCAGGATCTTTGTGTGGATTATGGTGGTTGCTAGAAATCAGGGCCAGTGGCTCAGCACTGCTGTGAGCAAGAGGTCTCTGTGGACCACTGGGCATCATAGGTATCTAAGGCATTGTAGAGAACCAGGAGAGTCATTAGATCAGTTCAAGGGAAAGGATGCTGTGTGAGCACATTGGAGAGTGAGAAACATCATGCTCTATTTCTCTGCTATCTGCACAGAAGAGAGAACTGCTTGTTCTCAGCTGCAACTAGGCAGAGGAATAAAGGCTAAAGCCAAATTATTTGCTCTAGAGGGTATACAAGGTAAATGACATGTCACCACCATGGACAAAGTAGCTGTAGAAGAATTTTGGGATGTGGAGTCTTATAAGGCCATACACATCTAGATAATCATGCTAGTGATACCATGTAAGGCCAATATGGCTGGAGAAACAACATCAGAAACACCAAATTTGAGTACAGATGTAGCAGAATTGAAACTAATGAGGAAAAAAGCAATTAATGGTATGTTTGAGAGGAGTGTGGACATACAAATGGAGGTGAGAATTGGGAAAAAAGGTCAGGCGAGAAATTGAAGAAAGAAGAAACAAGACAAAAAATTATGTAAAGAACAGAGGAGGGTGAATGTTTAGTACAATCATGGACACCTATGCGTGGGAATGGAGATGTGGACTCAAGACCACCGGGACACCAAAAGGAAAACTCCTTGGACCACTCACTCCTTTAGACCTATGCCCATCTAGCTGAAGTAAAAGGGTGGAGTAAAGATGGATAGATCTGAACCTCAGTATTATAAGGTGTAGAAGGTTGATAAGTTTGTAATTGAGTAGTAGATGTGATTCATAACTTGTAATAATAATTTATAGATTTAAAACTGTGTCTTACAGTATGCAAAATTAATAATTGTAATTTGGAAATAGTATTGTATTTATTAGTTAATTAGGATAATGATTTTAGAGTTAGTTTATTTGCTTGTCATTACAGTGTTATTTAATCAATAAATGCTTTTGCCTCTTGGCTAGTTACACCTCAAGCCTATAGTCTGAAGGACAGAATCATACTCTGAAGTAAGAGTAGCTCCTTCCTTGTGAAACTCAGCTACCTGCCAGTTCTGAAACCCCTCGCAGCCCTTCAGTCATGAAGGTGAATCATTTGAATGGATGGAGATAAAAGACGAATTCCACAGAGGATAAAAAATGAACCATCCAGCACCAATTTGGAATGAGGCAGGTGCGTACAACTCTTGACAGTGTTGGGAGCAGAACAACAAGATAAAAGATCTGTCCCAGAAACAATCAGGACATCAAGCTTATGAGATTACTTTAGGTAACAGATGTCAGCTTTTAGAGCACTGTCAAACAAGGTTACACAAAGGAAAAATGTAGTAAGCTGCGTTCCTTCTTCCTTTATCACTGCAGAATTTCTTCAAGTTTGTGAAGGGCTGCTCTCTTGTCATGCAGAAAATTCTATAGAAGACTCATCAGATGACATATAATTAGGATGGAGCAGGCAGTCATCTTCAGACAGTGACATGTAACTGTGATCCGGCCTGCCGCAACTAATGATAGCCATGTGAGTATCTAGAAGCCAGTTAAAATTCTGAAAGAGTGAAAGGAGAAAGAGCTTTGTTAGATCAGAATTATGCTATCTTTTTTCCAGTAGATCAGAAATAAAAATGAGGGTCAGAGGTTCCTGAAGGAAAAAGCATGCTTCAAGATAGGCTGTAAGCAAAAGAGGAAATAAAGGATCTTTTTGATGATGATGATTCTTAAAAGAATGTATAGGGCAAGATGAGAGATTTGAGTACTGAACAGATTATTGGTAGTGTGCAGAGGCTGTAATTCACTAATTTTTTAATGTGAATTATAAAGCCCTGGCACTCATACAGAGACAAATGAGCAAACATGCTTAAGGAGAAAGGTGATAAAGGAAATTTCTCAAAATATAATATTCGAATGAAGAGGAACTAACTCTGCTAATCATGGTCATCCTTTCAGGGAGCTGTGGAAATGTTTGCACCTGCAGTGGGATGAATATATAATCAACAAGTAACAACTTTGCAGAGTGCAGACTGAAAGGGAGTAGATAAAAGTCATCATCAGAACTTGTCTTCCTAGAAGAAACTACTAAATTATCCCTTATTAGTGGAGAACTGTGGATGGAGGGAAGGAAGGCTAAAAAGATTCAGGTTGACCAGCTGCAGCACACAATATGATGTGGGAACATATATATATATATATGTTCTGTGTGAGAAAAAGTAATGGGTTTAAGAGCTCTTATATTCTTACTGGAGAACCAGATTACTTTTGCACAGGAGTTCTCCCTGCTGCTACCTTTATGCACTGGTGTTGATTTTCAAAAATCTTGTAAAATTGTCAAAATTTAAAGAGATTAGAGGACTGTCAACATAATTCTAACATTAGATTGGCAAAAGGGATGACCCAGACATCGGTATACTGACATCAGTAATAGAAGAATAATGAAAATTGTGCAAAATAGTGGAAGTCTAAATTAAGAACTATGACATAAAATAATCAGAAATTAAAAATGCTATTTTAATTCCAGTCAACATGGTTTCAAGAAGTGTATGATTTACAGACAAATCCTTTTTCTACTAACAAGGTTATAAATCTGATTTTTATATGATCATGTTGATAAATGCATTTGACTTAATATCACATTCCACTTTGATTTACACCTTTGATTGCAGGAAATAATACAGTCTATACTCAGTCTCTATCCAGGTGTTCACAAATGGTAGTAGTTCGAAAAGTGGAGAGATGTTAATGTGCCATAGTAGCTTTGGCGGGACACAGCTATTGTGTGATCAGGTAGTTGCTGGAGATCTCTTCAGTGTGAGCTGAGGTAAGCCTTACTGGTCCACATCACTTTTGCTTGGAAGCTGCTTTTGTATTCAGCTTATTTTGGTCCTATAGAAGCCATGTTGTAGTTATGCTTGCCATGCAGCTTGTAGATCCTTACTTACTGACCTGACTTTCTGCCTTGACCTGAGGCCTGCCTCATCCATATGGACTTACCCACCAATTGCTGTGACTGACCCTAGTACCACCACAGGACCTGCTCTGCTCTTCTTGCTGAGGTATGCCATGGGGCTGCTTCCTGCGAGCACAAAGGTAATTCCACGACAATCATGTCATCACTCCAGAATCCCAGCTACTTGAATCCTGTGACACAGCCAGTCCTGGTGCTCCATGGTGTACAAATTGTTGGAGATTAGTTTCTCTAGGGATTTGCTCCTTATGTGCTACTCTGGAGACTAAAGTCTCCTTTCTTTAAAATTCTATAGGTTCTATTGTCTCCTTTGCTTATAAAAATGTTTAAGTTGCCTTTCTTATAAACATTGCTTTCAATTCCATACTTTATGCAGAAGGAGAAAGAATGAGATTTATTTGGGGCTATTTTTCTGGTTAATTTTGAGTCTATGATCAAAATCTGTATATGATCAGGAAACAGAAGACATGCTTGAAATTGCTGTCTTTTATTGCAGCTGTAATTAAAGATGTTTCTTGTGGGCCAAGAGGACAAAAAGGACAAAGGCCAAATATAAATCGATGATAAAACATAAACAAATAAACACATGAGAGAAAAAACACAAAATAAAACCAGCCATTGGCAGTAAACCGTGTTAATGTAATGAATACAGTCTACAGGCTCTTAAAGGGAAATACCCACACAGGGAAAAACCCAATCAACTTTTCTTTGAACAAGAAGGCTACTCTGATGTCCCTTGCCCTCCAAAATGCAGCTACTCAGGTGGTCCCTGGCAGTGTAACAGCAGCTAAAGCTCCTGCTGGAGGCAAACTGTACTGCTTAATGTTGTTACTTTCTGTCTCATGTCTTTGGAGAAACCAATCAATGAGGATTACTTTGATACCATAAGCTCAGTATTATTGTACATTAATGCACTAATGGTACTGTATCATGTTTTCATGTCCTCAGGCAGCACTAGGGAGTTAGAGCTACATAGAAATAAATTAGAAGTGAAATTTAGATGCAAAACTAAGCAGAAGGCAAAAACCTCCAAAAGAAGACAGAAGACAAACAGAAGACAACAGGCTCAGCAGAGGAAATGCAAACCAGAAAACTAACTTTTAAAAGAATCTCAAAAGAGAGACATGAAGTTAAGACTGTCAGTGCTATTACTTGATGTAGTTCAAGGAGATGTTAGGAGACCAAGGTGACAAGCTCCACGGGAAATTTTAAATAGAACTCTATTTTATATTATTATTCCTTGTTTTCCCCCCTCCAAACAGCATGTCAGTTTTAGTGTATAAGAAAAGCAAACTGAGAAAAAATGTTTTAATCATTTGGGACACCAAGACATTCATCCAGAGTCTGGGAACAAACTTTTTCCCAGCTAATTTTATATGCAGTGTATTTTGGAGGTTTTTCTTAGTTCATTGGATAACTACCCAATTGTGGAGAAATGGAGCTGCTAGTTGCCCACCATGTTCTGCATTATTTGTTTAGGCCTGCTGCTGTGACTAGGCCTTCCCACACAGCACATGGTCTGCAGCCAAGATGGCCATTGTGATGTGATCTCCACAGAATTCTTCAATGGTAGTTATGTTTTATTCTAATCTCTTCTTCTTCCTTTCATTTGCTCTTGTAATCTTGCTTTCCCTTCTTTTGTCTTCTTTAATCTCTTTTGGGTAACTTAAAGCCAAAGGGCCTGTGCTCTACTAAGCTAGGTTACTGATTGCTTTGGACTAGGTGCTTTTGGCGACTGTCTTTGTTTCTGCCTTGGTTATATGTTATCCCTGAAACTTTTGCCAAAATACTTATTTGTCTCTAAATTAAAAGAAGTTCTCATGGGAAAACACATGTGGTGTGCTCTCATTTCACGATTCAAGGTATCAAAGAACCACAAACTTTGCAAAAGTCTGTGTGGGTGAAATCTCTTGGAGTCTTAAATATATTTAAACTGCCCAGGCAGCATGTGGCTTAGACCTGGGGAATTACAGCAGTATAAAGGCTTCTAGATGTAGAAATGACCACTGTATTTGTCTTTGTATAGCCACTGCTATTGATTGTTCTACAAAGCTCCAAACCATGGGATCTAAGCAAAACAGAACACAGTATCTTATAAATTTAGGAAGGACTGCCAATCAGTCCAGACTCAAAATCATGTTACAACTCTGTACAGAAGAGTACAGATTAACATGCTGCATGCTTTGATATATGTGCAGGTGTATAAGTTCGATACAAATTTCAATTTCACCCTCCCCCACTGAATCAAAAAAAAAGGGAAGAAAATACCTCAAAGGGAAGTGAAGAAAAAAAAAATATTTATTGACAAATATACTATACAAGAATTACTAAGCCAATGATAAAAGGAAAATGAAAATCTCTCCACCGGAAAGAAAAACCTGAAATATATCCAAGGATCACGTTATAAAATCCCTCTGTCCCTCTCTCCTGCTTGTATCAGTGTTGGTGTGGGGAGGGGGGGGGCGGCCCAGGGGTCCAGGCCAGTGGAAGAGTCCAGTAACGCCTTTCTGTCCCCGTGTTTGAGCAGAATCCAGCAGAGAAGCAAAAAATATGAACAAAAAAACCAAGGAAAAAGGGAAAAAACCCAAAAGAAATCCTGGGAAAAAAACAGAAAGTCCAACGCTCTGTTTCCTTCCCAAGGGAAAAAAAAACACCTAAGCCTGGGAAAAAATCCCTGGCAGAAAGGAAAAAATGCAGTGACAGCAGCTCAGAAGAAAACACCAAGATTCACGAAGTCTATGACCTTCAAACACAGGACTGTTTTGAAAAAGTTTTTTTTCCTAGCTGGGTTTTTCTCTTCCCTTTCTAGTTCAGTTTTAGAGGCATAAAATTAATTTTCTGGCATAAAATAAGGTTATGAGATACATTATAAAGTCACTCCAAGACAGCAGGTAACCGGAGAACCAAGCTCTTAGGAGTACTAAAAGAAGCTTTTGTTCAGAAATGTTATATCAACTGTGACTCACAGCCAGGTGAAGAAAACGAGCACCCTCCCCCTATTGCTAGATATAAAAGGCCCGACACATGCGTGTATTGTCTTCTGGGCTGTTTTTTGCAGATTTCCTTCACTCTTCTATACCCTTCCTCCTATCCGTGGAAAAGAATGCTTTGAAGCCCTTTATACAACTTGCAAGCACCTTCTTTGACAACGCTTGCCTGTTTTGTCCATTCCGGCAATAAACAGCCTGAGAGAAAGACAGAGCACTGGCATTCTCACACAGCCTTCCAAATGTAACTCTCCCAGCTACCAAAGGTCTCTTGAGCAAAGAGTAATCCTTAAAATCAGCATATCTCCTTGCCATTTCTTGCATAAGGTCCCCTCATCCCCTTACACATGCATTTTCAAAAATGTGCACAGAATAAGGCCATGCAGTTGTATTGCAGTAGATGAGCAGGGCTCTACTATGTGTGGAAGACATGCTGAAAGCAGTATCTTTCAAAAACTCAACAATAAATTACTGGCTGACATCTATTCATGAGTGTATCTTGTATTCTTGAGTGTATAATTTATTCCTAAAAGAGCCACTGAGTTATGCAGTTCTGGTACTTACACTTTACTGTCTTATTCTTTAAAAAGATTCTGCCTTCCAGCAGAGTATTTAGTAGAATTCTGTATCTAACTGAATCAAACCATGCAATAACCTGGTTCTTCTCCTTCCTCAGGGCACATATCAATAAACAGACCTGAAACACTGAGACTGGTTTGGAGCTACACATGAGCTAGTTAGCTGGTCCCCTCACACATACTGATTAGTCAAACTGCTGTTGCTGAACCAACGAGTTATACTACTCACCTTCTCTTCTCTGCCTTACCTTGGGTTGCAAAAACCCTGCAGAAACTGTTTGTGACTCTTATGATACTTTCAGATGTGAATGAAATTGGCCAGTAGGCATAAGGGTCACTGAAGGCAGAAAGAAGTGGAGGAACAGCAAGTACTTAAATACTGCACATGTAAATTTAGTAATCCATCTTTCTAAAAATATGGCACTGACTCTGAAAATGTAGATGATGGAGAGGCACAACAAAGCAGTGTTTAAAGTTTCCAGTGGAGTATCAGTTTTCATACTTTTATCTGCAATTCATTATCTGTGTGGGCAAGCTTCTATGAGACAGTCATACAAGAAGTGTATTTCTCTGTTTCACAAAGGACTATGAGGAAAGATGCATATTAGAAGGTGGAAGAAACTAATGTAAATTACCTGTATGTTGCATAATACACTTTTATAAGACTGTGTCTACAAAGTTCAATACATAATGTATCTAAGGAAATTTAATTAAGTTAGTTCAGGTAGCAGTAGAATTATAACAATAAAATTATACAGCTACAAGTTTATTGCTATATCCACGTAAATCTCTAGGAGCTGTTCCCTGAAAAAACTTTGTGCTTACAAAATGGCATGTTGCTACTTGTACCTGAGCTGCTAACTTGTGCTGTTGGATAAACACATCATCAAATACACACTATATACTGTTGTACTTAAATGCTTCCCTCTATTGCAATTGCTTTCCAACTTTTAAAATAAGCAGCAACAATTATGCCCCCAAAAGTCTCTTTTGAATATGCAAAATTTACAGTACTTGATTCCATGTGGCTACATATGACCCACAGCACAGTGGACCTAAATGTCTCATAAGAAATTGAGCACTTCTGATCCACATGTGCATAGCTAGAGTTTTTGCTACTGGCATCACTAGTGACAGTATTTCACAGGCAAAAAAACTTGCAAGTCCTTTTATTTACCACTTATTGGAAAGAAAAATTGTTCTGAATTAAAAAAAAAAAAGTGAATATTTCCTAAAGGAGAAGGAAAACATGCATAGTGCTTTAAAATTCCCTGTTTCTAAGCCCCTTATCTGTGATGGTCCTCCTTCTAACCTGCTGTGTTTTTGATACATTAGTAATTTGTTTTGAAACAGAGATTCTGCAACTAAGATTACAGTTTATTATAATCTCTAATAAGTAAAGTTCTCAAAACTTCAGTAATAACTTAAAAAATTATTCCAGTTTCTCAACTATCATTTTGCTCCTCCTCAGTTAACTTATTAGTGCAACTGTGCTTTAACTTTTAGGAAATAGGAAGAGATTTAAAGCCATTTTCCCATCAAGCCCAACAAGATGAATCTGTGAAGCATCTCCACAGGTGCACTGTCTGTTAAGAGATTTATCAAGGAATACACAGAAGACATCACCCCTGTGAAGAGACTTTGATAACCAGGAGCAGATGAGTGAAGAAAATGCAGGGAAGTGGAAACCACAGCAAAACAACAAACCCACTATAATGAAATATGACTTTTTTTCCACTAAGCATCAGTGTTCTGATCATCTTAGTTTATGTAGTGGTGATGTAGCAAGCAAAAAAAAGGATTGTTATAAATCAGTGATAGCATTGCACTAGTATGTTTCGAAACCAGTATGTTAAAACCACAATAGTCAGTTTAAACACTGTTTTTTGACTTAGCTAGTATTCTAGTTCTGAAGTTGATATTTCAACAGCATTAATTGTGTCTTTGCTTTAAAATAAACGTTATGTAAATACTTCTTAAGGTAAAACCAGTTGGGTGTTTGCATTCTTGCCTTTGAAAGAAAATCTTATTAAGTATTAGTGAAAGATCAAATTTGTAGTATTGTTGAAAATAAAGCTAAACATGAAAGAGAAATTTTTAATATTTCTCAAGAAATATTCCATATGTTACATTATAATAAGATCTAGAAACATTGTTATGGAAGTACAGTAACTTGATATAACAGAGAATGACAGGTAGAGGTCAGGTAGCATGTCAAATGCAAGTTAAGTTCCCTAATGCTTGTCATCACTGGTGTGAGAAAATTGATGTGTTCATTTATACCACATTAACATCTGTTGCCACAGTCCTTAGAAAAATATAAAATCCGTGTATGAAGCTGAGTGATTGCATGTGACAACTTAGAAAATATTTGTCAACTTTAGTCATTGTCCTATACAAAGCATGAAATTTAGAGAGCAGAAGTTGAATTATATTATGCTGCTGATTCTGGTCCTGGTATTGACTGCAAGAAGCAAAAAAGCAGAGTTAAATTCCAGGAAATTAAGTGACACCACCAAGACAAAACAAAACAAAACCAAACCCACACATTAAAAAAAAAAAGAAAAAAAAAACAAAAAAAAAAGACATCCAAGTTATTTAAACTGCAGAGAAACTGACAATTTGAAATCTTAATGGCATCATTCACTTTTTGATATGAATGCTGATCACCTTGGGGTCACAGCATTATCACTCTTGTCTTGCAACTTCTATTCCTAGTCTGTGGGGTTTACAGCTTATATTTTAGGACCTGCTTGTCCCATACATTTCTCAATTTTGCTAGTCTTAGAACAACTTCAGATAAAATATCCATTAGATTACAAGTGTATAGATAACATGGACTTTAGCAGCGGTGCAATTGAAAGACATTTAGAGCTGGAATAGACTCTTAATTCACTCCAGCAGCAGCCATGGTGGGGTCCTCAGTTTTGGTTTCTGAAGCATTACTAGGGTACTCAGACCTTATAATGAGAGATGGAAGGGGGAAAAAAGAGGGACCTGTGGAGTCGAAGAAATACAACTGACCTTGGCTAAACTGAATACATTGGCTTGACAGATTTATGAACAGTGTTCAAAACACTTTGTTTTATCTCAGCATGGCTGCCCTCTCAGAGCCCTTTATGCAAAATTGGTGGTCATTCAATTAGAAACATTTCCAGACATTGACTCAGAAATCCTGGCATTGAACATGTCTAAACAAATGGGGTGGCTGTGTGAAAGGCGAGAGGATGACGCTTTTCTTCTGCTAGAATATTTCATGATGTGATAATGAGGTGCTCTTTTTGTAATAGGCCATAGTACTGTGTAGGTATGAGGATTTCACACACCAGCAAATTTCAAAGAACTGTTTTCAGTATTCCAGGAAATTAAGTGACAGAACAAGTCTTTATACTCAGTGTGCATTCTCTGCTCCCACATTGTACACCTCTAATGCAATTTACCAGTGAATTAAGCATAAGATGTGATTTATCTCACCAACCTAATATTTTGTGTTAGTCAGTGGGGTGACTGCTTTATGGCTCAGCTTTATAATGCCATTATAGTTGAGCACATTTCTGCCTTAGCAGTATGCTTAAGGGGGTCTGTTTTTGATATATGTATGTAGCTCATATTAACTTCAAGACCAAATTCTTCCTTGGTGCAAGCTCCCTGTTGTCAATAGAGGCAAACTAGGGTTCTTTGCCCCTTATAAGTAAGCTTTTATTGTCAATTTTTACAGAAACAAAATGTGCCCACACGATGTAAATTTACATAACCCCTGCTTACAGCATGTATTGGTGGAAAAGGAGGGGAGGAGGACTAGCATGTGACTATTTCAGGATGCCATGTTTTAAACACAAGTTTTACCTTTTACATTAGTGTATGTGAGCTAAATAAAATTATATTGTATGATATAACCAGCACTTGAATGGGCTTGTGATCTCCATGTAACTACCAACTCATTCAGGATAAACCCAATTAAATTGACACAAAAGAGAAGGAACATTCAGTACTCATGATCTATGCTTACGGTGATTGTAGGCAACGTTTTCTTGGGTGTTTTTTTCCTTTTTTTAATTTAGATTTTATAAAATTAGTGATTACCTGTATTATACTTGATATTTTCCTGAAAATGACACCATGTAATTTTTAATGGGAAGGAGTGGAACTGGCTCTTTTTCTATTTACAGCTCTGCCTAGAGTTGTCTTCACTACCATTACAGGTTGCAACTAGACAACCTGCAACTTCTCCCATCTTTCATGCACTATGACATTTTACATTGTTAAGTAAAGATAATACATTTTGTAGAGTGCTGTAATACTGTTGTGGTACTAAACGTGACTTCACTGTTGACATTTAAGAAGGATGGAAAATTTCTATACTGTCCAATCATTTTTTAGGCATTACTGCAGCCCTGTCTTTTATGTGAGTCATGGCTTACTTTGTAAAAACTATTCATAGTATATTGGAACTGGATGAAAAATAACTGTTAGCTATCAATTTACCAATTTCAGGGTAATATTTTG
Organism: Calyptomena viridis; assembly: GCA_013390005.1. Classification (NCBI taxonomy): domain Eukaryota; kingdom Metazoa; phylum Chordata; class Aves; order Passeriformes; family Eurylaimidae; genus Calyptomena; species Calyptomena viridis. The sequence goes on from WEIV01002360.1 coordinate 60,423, forward strand.
TAACAGAATCTAAAGGACTAAAACATTTGCTTACAGAGTCTGATATGACAGTGTAAAACAGAAAGTCAATTATATGCTCATATAAATATTCTCCATCTTTCTCACAGGATCCCTTCGATACCGGATAGCCACAGTGAGGTCAACCTGAAGACTCTTTCTCAGGCTGAGCAAATGCAATTCTCTCAGCCTTTCCTCACCGGAGAGGTGCTCCATCCCTCTTATCACCTTGGTGGCCTTACTTTGGACTTACTCCAATAGATCTATGTTCTTCCCATGTTGGGCACCCTAGACCTGGACAGAGCACTCCAGATGGGGTCTCAACAGAGCAGAGTTGAGGGACAGAACCACCTCCCTAGACCTGCTGGCCATGCTATTTTTGAAGCAGTCTGGGACACAATTGGCTTTCTGGGCTCTAAGCACACATTGCTGGCTCATGTCCAATCTCTCATCCACCAACATTCTCAAGTTATTCTTGGCAGAGCTGCTCTCAATCTGCTCATCCCCCAGCCTATATTGATGCTGGGGGTTGTCTCGGTCTTGTTAAACCTCATGAGGTTCCTATGCATCCACTTTTCCAGCTTGTCCAGGTCCCACTGGATGGCATCCTGT
>WEIV01002360.1:65543-75996 GCA_013390005.1 Calyptomena viridis
TGTTTGCATGTTTCTAGCTCTGGTTAGATCCATATCTCACATACCCTGTGGGAAATAGATAGCCAAGTAGATTTGCTTCAGAATGTGTAATTGTTCCTGTAGAAGGTAAAAGACAAAACAGGTGAAAATGTAACTGAGTGATCAGGGTGCAAAGCAAAATTGGTTTAGTTAACTTTTTTTTTCTAGTTTATATTTGTAAAGATAATGATTTACAAGTGTGTGTTTCCAGTAGTGATATATCTTCTGGATAGTGGGAGAATGGAATTGCTGTGCTATAAATTGTTCTTCAAGATCTGTATTTCAGTGCATAGATGTCAAGTACACTCACACACATACACAGGGTAAATAGTCTGAAGGACTTTTATTTTTTTAAAGGTTCTAGTCATCATTAAACCAACTAATGCAGGTTGAATTGTTCCATAGCATCCTCAGAATCTAAAAACCTTGTGATATTTAATCAGTGTTTGTCAAGGTAAGTAATTGCATTTCCAAACTAGGGTACAAGAAAACTGCCAATTTATGTGCTTTCGTGAACTGAATATGAACTTCATGAAATGAATATGCAGATACCCCACTGTATCTGTGTACATATGTCAGGAATATGCCAATATATGAACATTGCTTATTTGTTAGAAAGTTCAAACTAATATCAAAGAAGATTTGTTACATGTAGCTATGTTTCATTTGGCTGTGATAAATCTTGATGTCGGTTGCTACAGGACATGTTTATGAATCGTATAACATGGAAGCTCTTGTAGAGGAAAATTGCTTTTTGTTTCTCCTCTAAAAGAAACTTTTTCTATATACAGTTCTAGAGTAACACACACTGAAAAATATATGTTCATAATGATTAGAAAATGAAGTAAAAAACATATGTTGGCAACAAATTAATAGTACTTATTCATTAGAAGTAATACGAATCAAAGGATAATGAGAGAGCTGGCTATTTTACATGGAAAAAAAAAGAGCAAATATCACTCATGAAAAAATGAAATCTTATTATTACACGAGATGTTCCAACCGTAACTGGGAACTGCATAAGAAGGATGAAACAAGGAAAAAGGAAAATAGCAGAGATATAGATAGAAAAAGCATTGACAGGCATTACTGAGGAAGAGTGGGAAATATGTTCATAAAGGTTTAGCTTTCAAAGGACTGAAACTTCTTCCAGAATGATCTCACGCTGTGGGTATGTGCAGAGTAACCTGGTGACAGTGCAAGCTGTTGCCTAAGTAAAGTAATAGCTTCTCAATTTGAAATGAACAATAAATAAATAAAATGTTCCTGACATTCTTATTTTTGAAAGAAAGCTATGGACAAAACCAGAATTGCTGAGAAGCTTTTATAATATATTTGTGACAGAGAATATTTGACCTTGAAGAATAAGGCTATGTGGGGCTATTGTGTTGTGAGATTTTTCTTTGTCATGGATTATAATAATGTTCTCAGCCTCTTCAGATCCTACTGATTGTTTTTTTCCTAAATCCTTTGAGTGATAAGACTTTGACTGCTTGAAAAGCACTGGTGGATATAAATGTCAAACAACAATAACCAAAAACAAAAGGATTTGTTTTATTTTGACTTATGTATATTTATTATGTCAAGTAGTGAGCTGCTTAATATGGACAACTACTTTGTAACTTAACTTTGTTGATAATTTAAGTGGATGTATAATTATGATGACTAGGTATAAGTGGCTGAGTAAATTCTTGAGAATGGTTAAGAAAAATTTACTCTCCCTGTAAGAGAAGTTTTTCATTATCATTATTTGGACACTAATCACTATCACAATTGAAAGTGTAATCTTTTAAATAAGGCTATATGGTCATTAAACCTGTTAAGCCTCCACAGCTGATGTTCAAAAAGTATGCCACAATGAAGGCAGGTTTTGTTGATTGGTGTCCTCCCACCCCGTACCTAACTCAAAAGCTGTTTCCAGAGGCTAGATAGTAAACAGGAAATATAATAATTGTGTATGCCTGCAGTCCAGAAGGCCAATAACATTCTGAGTTGCATCAAAAGAGGAGTGACCACCAGGTCAAGGGAGGTGATTCTCCCTCTCTACTCTGCCTTTGTGAAACCTCACTTGGAATGGTCTGTCCAGAGTAGGGCCATGAAGATGATCAGAGGGATGGAACACCCTTCTCTCCTATGAAGGCAGGCTGAGAGAATGTGGGCTGCTCAGTCTACAGAAGAGAAGGCTCTGGGGAGAACTTATTATGGCCTTCTAGTACTTAAATGGGGCTTATAACAAAGAGGAAGAACAACTTTTTATATGGTCAAGTAGTGATAGGACAAAGGGGAATGGTTTTGAACTAAAAGTGGAAATATTTATATTAGATATTAGTAAGAAATTCTTTACTTAGAGGGAAGTGAGGCACTGAAATGGGTTGCCCAGAGAAGCTGTGGATGCCCCATCCCTGGAAGTGTTCAAGGCCAGGGTGAATGGGGCTTTGAGCCACTTGATCTAGTAGGTGGCATCCCTACCATTGGCAGGGATTTGTAACTAGATGGTATTCAAGGTCCCTTCCAACACAAACCATTCTATGATTTCTATGATAAATAAGAACTACGAGAAAACTGGCCTAAATACATTCTCTTGCCTCCAGTAAGTAAACTTGTCTGAGAAGTATAAAAAGCCTAGAAGCAATGTGGGGAATAAGGTGGCAGGTCAGAGAACTTGTATCTAAGTGTTCTGAAGAATTAGCAGGACCTAGAAGATCTTTGTCTAGTAGAGAAGAAATTATACTAAGTACAAAGTGGGTGTTCTGCATTACTGCAAGCTATCCACTTTCAGTGTTTCATGCTCCCAGCATGATTGCTAGATCTGTCCTGCTGAGAACTGGTTTGTTACCCATCATAAGACTTCAGTTCCACAACTGTATGGTCATAATTTTTATTACACTACAAAGAATTTATTGCATGTAGCTGCTCTAGTCACATTACATTTTTGTGCTCATGATCAAAAGAAAAGCTTCCTGAAAACTCGAAGGATTTTAAAGTCAGGTTTTGCTATTATGATATTAGCTCTTGTAAAAGAAAAAAAAAAGGGAGAGAAGGAAAATTATTAAAATTATCGATGTGATTAAAATGATTGATGGGTAAATACATCAGCAAATGAAAGGACCCTCCCACGTCACTGTACTTGATACAGAATTTTGAATATACTATAGTAATAAGAATGGACTATATAAATATTTTGAAAAGTGATTCCAAAATTGGGTTGATATAGAGGACTGAAAAGAGCATTAAGGACTCACAAGCTGGATAAAAAAATCCTAATTATGGGTAGATATTAATCCAACAGTACAAAAACTAGAAAAGTTTATGCTTTGCAGTGATTTTTTGAAATTCTATGGGTATTTTTGTATGCCTGAGAATTTCAATCAAAACCCACAAATTTTATGAAAATTAGTGAATTCTACTGCAATGTGTATTAAAATACAGTTGAAAAAAGTCATGGCAGGGATACAGAAACACCAATTTATTTGGTTTAGTTGAATGTAATTTTGAAATTTATTTCTGAAGGATTTTATACAAATTTATTTCTGAAATGAATGATGCTATTGCAAAACAACTTCCAAAAGACTTAATTTTTATATATAACAGGATCACAGTTCCAAATGTAAATGTTGGATATTATTGCTATTTCTTTACAGTGCAATTCTTTGACACAAATGAGAATTTGTCACTGATGCTGTTTACTGAAACATTACAGTTTTTGTTGTGAGACAGAGGTATAACTTTTTCTGCCTCATCTGTTCTGTGAAGGGTAATATAAATGGTACTACTTTGACCTTTTTAGTATTCTGTAATTTGATTCGCTTGCCATTCCTATCTTCTTCTGTTTGTGACCTCAGCAACCTGTGACTAGAATGGACACTCAGTCAAAACACAGAATACTGAAAAGGTCACAGAAGTAGAAATTACTGCATCTGCTTCTCAGGGCACACTGAGCAGTAAAGTAGTGGTACCTGATTGTGATGATTTATTTCCATGAGGACTGAAAAAGTGGTAATGTGATAACGACTCTGACAGGAAAAGTTCTGCCTGTACCTATATGCATGCTGTCATGGTGATTAAAAATCTAACTAGGACACATACTGCCTTAATTTCTTTCTATTTAAAGCAGCCATAAATTCAAGAAAGCATATTTTCAAAGTTTACTGGCCTTTAAATTATTTTTCTTCTTCACTTCAATTGAGTAGATAAGTAAATGAGGTGGGAACAGTGCAGTCTATTAAAGAGAGTTTATCAGGATGGAAAAAAATGATTGTACAGCTAATGTAAAATGTTTTTAGAGAACAAAACATTCCTACAAAAGTTTTTAAATCTCATGTATTTGTGTTTGTAATGCCTAGTCTTTTAAAGCCTTATGTTTTGTAATTATATGCAAAATGTATTTCTCTGAAGGAATACATACCTGGAGGGTTTTTATAGTATTTTCCTGTGTAAACATGAATTGTTTCTTTTTAAGGTGTAATTGCCCCCTCCCCAAAATCCATCCTGTTGACTAAATTAAGGTGTTTAGCTCTACAGAAATGCAAGCAGGAAAAAATTAGGCCTGTGAAATTTACATTATGAATGAACTGTGACTAAGTCAATATTTGAGACAAAGATTCTCCATTTTTGTATGGTGAACCCATAGACGCTATAGCACTGTTTTACTAGCTGGGAAAAATATGACAGTTTATTAGGTTTGATTATGCAGACTATGTATCATCTATTTTGGATATTTTGTTTTTAGAAATAAGAGTGAGTGCAGCTGTTGATCAGATATACATTTAAATTAGGCAGCTGTGGTGTGGTCAATAAGAACTGGATGCTTTAATGTATTAGCTACATTTGGATATAAAATTGGTTAGAAAAACAATAAGCAGGTAATGTAAATGGTATTATTAATTAGTAGATAATTTGAAGTGTTTCTCAGTGCAACAGAACAGCCTGTGCCTCAAAGACTAAGCAATGTATAAGTCCATACCCAGGCTGTGTCTATAATAGCTGGCAGCAATTCTCTGCTTTCTGCAGTACCTGTGTTAGCCCTTATCCTCTACCATCCAGACACACTAGAGCACATCACAGTAACCTCCCAGCTCCTGCATTCCTTCCAGAGAAAGTATGTGGAAGGAGAGTTCCCATTAAGGTCTCATTGCCACACCAGGAAGGATATGACCAGGAAATCCACTGAGAGAGCAACAGGACTTGGGGTGGGTAATTCCTGAGGAGAAGTAAGAGCTAACTTGATCCTACAACTTTATTTTTTTGATAGAAAACAATAGCTTTGAAAACAGGCCAAAACGCAGATAATTTTGAAGTCAGTAGGAGTCTTCCAATTCACTTCAGCAATATTGAATTGAGTATCAGGGGGATGATAGTTTCTTTCATTTACCACGAATGCTAGCAATATCAATTCCAACTGCAAGAAAAATTGCTTGACAGGATATATGTGACCCTGTTGCTCCCCAAAATAGTCTCCCCCAAAATAGTAAGCACAGCACCCTACTAACTCAGTTTTCAACCTGTCATACAGGGAGAAAATAATAGCTGTCTGTCATGGTTTGACTCTGGCTAAAAGCCGAGAGCCCACACATAGATCTAAAATTTCTCAGAGAAGGGAAAGAAAAACCCCGACCTTTGTGATAAGGATTACAAGCCACTGTTTATTAACTACTTCACACAAGCAAAACAGGCTCTAACTTAGAATGTTAAGAATTTACTACTACTACAACTACAACTACCACTAAAATCAGAGCTTAAGAGTTTAAGGGTGAGCAGTTTGATAGTTGTTACAGACACCTTTCTCCCCCCACCCCTCCCTTTTAAGATCCTTCACCTTCCCCCAACAGCTCGGGAAGGCAGGTGTGTGTGTGTGGGGGGTTACAATCAGAGGTTTTCTTTGCTGCTGTTCAGAAGAGTGAGAGAGTCCCACCCCAGCTTTCCTCGTGGGGTCTTCTCCACGGAAACAGTCTGTTGCAAACTGCTTCTTAGTGGATTCGTTACTAACAACAGTTTTCCTGGTACTGTCGTCACGTAAATCACTTTACCATAGGTGCAGTCATTTCAGGTGCCGGCTGCTCAGCTGCCTCAGTGCTTCAGTGCTTCTCACGGGCCACCAGTCGTCCCAAGAAATGCTGCTCTGCTGCTCCAGCGTCTCTTCTTCTCACGGCCCACAGGGCTCCACCAGGCCCCTCTGCTCCAAACACAGGATCACAGCCTCTCTTTTCCGGCATGTCTCTGTTCCAGCGTGGAAAAATCTCCCAGTCTTTCCACGGGTTCACAGGCTGAAGAATCTTCGCCCCTATGATTCCTCACAGATTGCTGGGGCCCTATTCCAGTGTTTAAGGCATCTTCTCTTTCTCCTCTCTCTGACCTTGGTGCTAATCAAACTCCGCACCCTCCTGTCTCTTAAGCGGCCATGATGTTCTGCGCAGACTTTTTTTCTCTACTCCTTCTTAAATATGTTATCACAGAGGCGTTGTTGCCTGACCTTGGCTAGCTTAGAGCAGAGAAAAACTCTAGCAGCTTCTTAAAGAAGCCTCTCTCCTAGCCCCCCCAGCTAATAAAAAACTCTGGTTACTTAAAACCACAACACTGTCTCTTCTTTCTATTTTAGTTTTTTATTAAATTGGTTATTTATTAGCTTGAAGTCACATATTTTTACAGCTATGAAGAAACCTCATTTAATGTACTAAACCTAATGAATTGTATGCAAAAAGAAGCACTTATAAAATGTTATTTCTGGATATATATATATAAGGGGAAGGGATGGTGACTACATCTAGCTGGTAATGTTTAAGTAACTTTTTTGAAGATAAATTTACACGAATTGCAGTCCATCTGTTCCTCTGTCAGTCAATTTCTTCCAAGGACCTTTTGAATTTAGGGTTAAATCCCAATGTAATTTAACAGAGGTGTCCAGCAAACTCCAAGTTTAGTAAAAATTGATATCAAAAATAAGAAATTAGTATCCTCATTGACACAACATCTGTCTCTGCAAGGCTTGATGACCATGTACCAATCAACACAAGCACACAGCTTAAAAAATGACAAAGCACATCACAGGAGAATGCTTTGGAGAATGTGGGAATGTTGTGTTCGGCTTCTCCCGTGAGGCAGAATGATGAGAAGGCTGGATTTCATGAAGTTTCTCATGTGTTTATTTAACTATTTGCGTGCTGGCATTCTACAGTCTAATCCTAAGCATTCTAAACATAGCTATGTCTACTGCTTCTAAGCCTAACTCTAAGCATATCTTACCTGCCTAGCAGACTCTGTGTCCATGCCCTCCAGACAGTGTGTCTAGGTGGGCCTGGACACATGTCTCTCTGCCTGGCCATGTCTCATAGCCAGGCAGAGGATCTGATCTCTAAGAAGACTACAACACGTCTGCCTTTCTTGTTGCACAGTTTAAGCTTATATATCTCAGCCTATATTTTTTACATTAGCTATCCAATGACCTGGGGATCAAATCTTCCTTGTCCAACCACGGGGGACAAGTCATCCAGTCAGGCCAACACTTCTGCTCATGCTCAGGGAGAAATTTGGCCTACAGCATAGACCACATGGGAAACAAATAATTTCTATATGATACAATCTTAGCCCTTCCGTAGCTTGTGATATTGCAAATGGGGCCATATTGTAAAACATTCATTAACAAAAAATAGTTTCCTTAATTCAACTGTCCAGGGAACAGCCTTTTTACTTCCCACACCATATTGGACTTTTTTGTTTTGGTTTGGTTNGGTGACTACATCTAGCTGGTAATGTTTAAGTAACTTTTTTGAAGATAAATTTACACGAATTGCAGTCCATCTGTTCCTCTGTCAGTCAATTTCTTCCAAGGACCTTTTGAATTTGACGTTAAATCCCAATGTAATTTAACAGAGGTGTCCAGCAAACTCCAAGTTTAGTAAAAATTGATATCAAAAATAAGAAATTAGTATCCTCATTGACACAACATCTGTCTCTGCAAGGCTTGATGACCATGTACCAATCAACACAAGCACACAGCTTAAAAAATGACAAAGCACATCACAGGAGAATGCTTTGGAGAATGTGGGAATGTTGTGTTCGGCTTCTCCCGTGAGGCAGAATGATGAGAAGGCTGGATTTCATGAAGTTTCTCATGTGTTTATTTAACTATTTGCGTGCTGGCATTCTACAGTCTAATCCTAAGCATTCTAAACATAGCTATGTCTACTGCTTCTAAGCCTAACTCTAAGCATATCTTACCTGCCTAGCAGACTCTGTGTCCATGCCCTCCAGACAGTGTGTCTAGGTGGGCCTGGACACATGTCTCTCTGCCTGGCCATGTCTCATAGCCAGGCAGAGGATCTGATCTCTAAGAAGACTACAACACGTCTGCCTTTCTTGTTGCACAGTTTAAGCTTATATATCTCAGCCTATATTTTTTACATTAGCTATCCAATGACCTGGGGATCAAATCTTCCTTGTCCAACCACGGGGGACAAGTCATCCAGTCAGGCCAACACTTCTGCTCATGCTCAGGGAGAAATTTGGCCTACAGCATAGACCACATGGGAAACAAATAATTTCTATATGATACAATCTTAGCCCTTCCGTAGCTTGTGATATTGCAAATGGGGCCATATTGTAAAACATTCATTAACAAAAAATAGTTTCCTTAATTCAACTGTCCAGGGAACAGCCTTTTTACTTCCCACACCATATTGGACTTTTTTGTTTTGGTTTGGTTTTTTGGTAGCAGCATATTAAAATATGTGTCATAGATAACCATCACTATTTTCTTCTCATAGTGTTCCATAGATGTCAGCTGACACTGTCACTGGAAGGATACTGAACTATATCAACCTTTGGTCTGTGCGTCCCTATTTTCACTTGTGTCTGAAAGAAGAGGTTAAATCCCTATGTTTCTGTTGCCACTCCTTCATCACCTTAGCAGAAAACCTGGAAAAACAAAGCCAATTTTCTTCATGACCAGAAGGAAAACAACTTATAATTGTTAATTCTTGTTCTCAACTCCTGTGCAGAGCAGAAACAGAAAAGGAATTTGACTCTTTATACTAAATATATACAACAAAATCAAATTAATATGTTAAAGCAATAAGAAAGTGAATATTTCTGGGACATTGGAACTTGATTATTTATACAGTTAAGCCATTGGAAAAATCCCTTGCATAGTTCTGTCTTGGGCCAGCTAACACTCTCCATGAAAATCCTGAGCATGGCTGGAAAATTATGAGGTAAAGAGAATTTAAAATTGTGGACAAGGGCCATTCCATGTCAGCTGTCCTTAGTGCAAGGAATTGATGCCATACATGTTTAATTTACCACTCTAGTCACAGCCCAAGTGTCCAGGACTAAAAATAAACACATTCACTGAATATTTTAATCATGCAACAGTCTTTACTTACTACCTTCAACCACCCTCATACTACAGAGTCTTCCATCCCAAATCCAGGCCTCACTGTTTTCTAGAAGACACAGAAAACAATATCAACTTTCCATTCTCATAGGTGTGTTGGTGATGCATGCTGACAATCTAATCCATCAGACCTCTTATTCAGGAAGGTATATAAAGGAACTAGGAAAGTTGCTGCTTGTGGATAGAAAGGACTGCAGTGTGCTGATGAGAGCAGCTCTGAGGCAAAAGACTTGAGAGTGTTGGTTGATAAGAAGCTTGATGTGAGCCAGCAATGTTCACTTGCAGTCCAGAAAGCCAGCCATGTTCTGGTTTGCATCAAGATAGTTGTGGCCAGCAGGTCAAGAGCAGTGATTCTACCCCTCTACTCTTCTCTCATCAAACCCCACCTGGAGTACTGGGGCCCCCAGCATCAGAAAGACATGGACCTGTTTGAGGAGGAGGGCCATGAAGATGACTGGGGGATGGAGAACCTCCAGTATGAGAACAGGATGAGAGACGTGAGGTTATTCAGATTAGAGAAAGAAAATTTCGAGAGAGCTCTTTTAGCAGCCCTCCCATACCATTCTATGATTCTATGACACGCAGCTTTATGTTTCAAGTGTAAAATGCATGTTACTATGCCTCTTTGTAAATAGATAATGTGTATGAGTGAGCTGGCTGATAGTTTATCTTAAGAAGTGTTGAAAATAATTATGCTGGATTTCTGGAACCTGGGATAGAGTTTTCCATGTCTTTCATGGCTCTCTTTTAATTTCATGTAACAGTGTTTGTAAATAAGCATAATTTCAAATGAAGCTTTCAGTCATTTCAAATGAAATGTCTGGTAGGCAATTAGGACTTCGCTAATGTGAACTGTGCCTTCTCTGTCTCTGAAATTTGGCTATTAGAATGTGTTCACCATGGTTTGTTTGAAAGATCAAACAAAAGAGTCAGAGGTAGTCATGTGGAGTTTAATAGCCTGTACTGTATGAGACTTATTTATTATTAGGAAGAGTTGATACAGTTAACACCTTCATATTTTTTAATTTTACTTTTTAATTTATATAT
>WEIV01002362.1:6445-19324 GCA_013390005.1 Calyptomena viridis
AACTTCTCCAGAAGAATGCTGTGGGAGACAATATCAAAGGCTTTAATGAAGTCGATGTAGACTACGTTTACAAAATTTCCCTCTGACTGGAGATCCTATTGGACTTTAAAAGTCTTATTTCTTCGCTGATCCAAAGAATCTGTGCTAGTAACACAGTGTCTGTAATAATAATAATATATTATTATTAATATTGATAACATAGTGTCTTTAATAAATATCCTTCCCTTTCACACTGAGAACAAATTGCAGTGTACAAATTATGTGTACAGTTATTGCCCATAGTTATTGTGATGTTTTCCACAAGCTCTGTCACATTTGCCAACAGTGATACACTAGTTGTTTCTAAATACTTTATTCTCAGCCAGACTGTCATGTTCTTTAAACCTTTTTGTCCACAGTCATGAGTACAGTCCCTTATCTATGTGCAATGAACTATCTGTTCAGCGGTAGTACGCAAATCCCATCATTTAGAATATTGAATTCCTTTTGTCCTATATCATCACAAATTCTTAGACATCAGCCTAGACTCAGTTTGGCCTGAATCCTCCACTGAGGCAGGTTAGGATCTCTTCATCTCCCCAAAATGTTAGTCTTCCCTGGGCCTTTTCTCCTCATTTTAAAGTTATATCAGCATCTCTCCCCAGACACTTAGGTGTATAACAAAGGTGCCTGATTTGGCTCTTGATGCTTCACAGATCCTTCTAAGTTCACTTTTAAAATCTCCATTTTTTCCCTTACATAATAGGAAAAAATGGGTTTTTTGTAGCTTCCTGTCCATACAAGTATGGTTTTTTTCCAAATTCTTGGTGGATAAAAATCCAATCTATGAAAAGTCTTTTGCTAGCTTGCCCTTCTGTCTGTTAATGTGCTGCTCTGACCCTTTATCTTCTACTTATTTCCTTCAAGCTGTTCCTTCTTTCTTTTNATGAAGTCGATGTAGACTACGTTTACAAAATTTCCCTCTGACTGGAGATCCTATTGGACTTTAAAAGTCTTATTTCTTCGCTGATCCAAAGAATCTGTGCTAGTAACACAGTGTCTGTAATAATANGCTTCTTGAGTTTATCTTCAAAGGTACTATTAACACTGTGTTGTTGTAGCACATGGTGAATTTGCCCTCTTGTACCAGCTTCTGCTCATTATATCCATGATATCTATTGCACTGTTTGCAGCTACAGGAAAGATGCTCCTTGATGAAATCCAGGCAGATTCTCATCCTGTTCCTATCTCATGCTAAAATTTTTTTCAGTGTGAATTCATGTCCCTCATTTTTCTTTTTCCTACTGTGTTTTTCCCTACTTCTACTGCAGTGTACCTACAGCTTGCGTAACAGTCCCACAATTCTCTACAACCTAGTCTTCCTTTGTTTGGTACTGGGCTTGTTCCAAGTGCTGTAAACCCCCTACACTGCTTGTAGAAAACTCCTGAGCATGGCTGCGGCTTTGTTCCATTCAACTGTGTATGTATTATATCAGAAGTACATGCCTCAGTCAAGACCCTCTGTGAATATAGACCAGGGATGTCCACTAAGCCTAAGCTATTGGAGAATAAATAAGGCATGCTGTGCAGTGCCTGAAAATGTGGGTCATTTGCCTAATCAACTTCATGTTGAGTAATAAATTGAGGACAGATGTGTGGCATAACTTGTTTTCAGTGGTCTTAATCTGGATTTTCACTAACATCATGCTAGACTCACACCAGAAGATAGAATCGTAAAGATTGAGCAAATTGAATAACAATAAGGTTTCTGAGCATTAATCAACCTAAGACAAAACCAGACTGGTATCTGTTCTTAAAAAAATTACTTGTATTTTCTGTAAGATTAAATTTGTTCACATCTATGTAATAAAATTTTGTCATTTAAAGAGTGCGTCCTAAATAAAATAATTTTAAAAAGCAAAGAACAGTTCAACAATCATTTTTGTTTGTTATTTTTAATAATGAGGACTTTAAAAAAGCATAATTTCATACCTATAGAGAATGAAAGGATTTAGAGAGTATTCATTCTGCACTACTAATTACTCGAACTCCTGCTTCTTTTATAATGAAGATGTCTGGAAGGATGTACATTACTTGATGAACAAATGTTCCATATTATGTAATTGCAGCACCTGTCAATAAAGCCTGTCCCCATTGTTCTTTTCAGCACAGTAAGTCAGCAGAAAGCTGCATCGCTGAAATTGTGACTTTGATTTTGCATAAGAATTAGGAAACTGTTGTATATATGTTTGTTAAATATGAACATCAAACCTACATATAAATAGAATTTTCACTGAGCTCTGCAGTATGTACAGAAGACACCTACGTATTTTATTTTTGTCCATCAACAAAATCTAAGATACTTCTTCTGCCATGATCTACTCTAAAGCAATTTTCTTCTTTTGAATGTTGGAAGCCCAAACAATAGTCAGAATTTACTGAGCAGGCTGCTTGTTTGAGACATGCTGTTTCAAATACTTTGCTTTCACATTAAATCTTTGCTGTAAATATGTGCTTTACACTCTCTGCAGCATTTGATATTTATTTTTAAATGGATCTAACTCTCCTGAGTGAAAGGGTTATAAAAAATTATCCAGTGTTGTTATCCTGCAAATAATCTGCCACTATGACTGTAAGATGTGTGAACGGAAATTGTCAGCATGTTGTCTTAAGCCAAATGATGAAGATTTTATTAACTGCTTCATTAGCAAATGAGATAGAGTAGATTGCAGACATGATGGACAGACGGTGGAAGCGACTTCAGGAAAAGAAACACTGGGGATACAATAAGGAAGACAGAGAGGTACAAAGAGCTGGAGAGGGACTTTTGACAAAGGCATGTAAGGAGAGGGCAAGGGGGAAAAGCTTTAAACTGAAAGAGGGGCAGTTTAAATTAGATACAAGGAAGAAATTCTTTGCCATGAGGGTGATGAAGCACTGGAACAGGTCACCTAGAGAAGTTGTTGATGCCCCGTCTCTGGAAGTGTCAAGGTTAGGCTGGATAGGGCTCTGGGCAATGTGGTCTAATAGAAGATGTCTGTATCCATGGCAGAGGGGTTGGAATTAAATGATTTTTAAGGTCCCTTCCAACCAAAACCATTCTGTAAGTATATGAAAAAAGTAAAGAGAAATGGGAAGTAGAAATTATATCCAAAAGAAAAGTATGTTTTTTCCCATCATATACTTTGACATGCTCCCCCCAGCGATCTTCATTTTTAATAGTAAATTCAAAAATATTTTTTCTGATTCACAGTCTGTCAAGGAGAAAAATATCAGAGGCTGAGCTGTATTCTCTGACTTTGAGAAGTTGAGCTTTTGGACAGTTAAATTTTTTTAACTGTGTGTGAAAAGCACTTCACAGACTCTGATGCCAGGAAAGTAGATTGTATACATAATGCATATGAATTCTTGTAGTGTTCATTGATATGGAACAAATTTAATCTTCCAGTGACCTTTCTTAAAGAACAGTGGTTTTGCTGGCATTGCTAAGTATGGAATCCCTCTAGAGTGAGTATGGGAAACTTTGCACATAGTGTAGCATTTTTACTATCTATGGTGCTTGAAGTGCTGCTAATTCTACCTCTCTAGGCACGCAAAGGAGGCTAGAAAAAAAATGGATTACCTATTAGTATGTCATGATGCCGTGATATTTTTAGAGAAAGGAAAAATAGACAAAAAATTTGAATGAAGATTTAGGATAAATCGGATGCTCTAAAGAGAGAACAAATATACTGGAATATTTTTCAGTATTTATAGCATCTTGAATCAACTTTCCAAAATGCCAGGTAAATAGAAATTAATACAGAGAATCTGGAACTGCTGTTTTGGGAGTAAATATAAAAAGAAAAAAGAAAAAAAAAGCGAAACTGATCTATGGAAAGGAATTTACCAGGATCATTTGTGTAGTAATTGTTTTTTTAAAGCTGTAGAAGAAAGATAGATGTCATTGAACTGAAGATTGTGGCGTAGCCCACATAAATTAAAAAATTGTTTGGAATTCACTTGTGTTTGACTGTGCATAAGTATTATCCTTGATCATTTCTAGAACCATAACATTTTGAAATAGCTGTTTTAATTTTTAATTGAAAAAAAAAACCATATAAAACATTTTATTTTGTTAAACAAAATATTACCTAAAAACTGCACAGGGGAAAAAAAGGATGCCAGTGTTGGTTGCTATAGCAGCAGAATCAAAAGCAGCCATAACAGAATGATCTTTAACCTGAAGTAGAAATGCTTTTGCACCAAAGGAGCTATATCTGTGCATATTGTTTTTGACTAAATGAATTTCAAACAAGGATGAGAAATCTCAATTGAATCTTTCACTGATACAAAAGAAAATGAATTCAATTATCATTAAGCATCATATTATTGGTTAACCTTTTTTTAAAAAATACTTCAAAAAGACTGTGGCAGTCCAATGACTGTTGGACTGTTCATCTCTCAACTCTGCACGTTCCCCAGATGTTCAACCACATCTCACAGTAGTGTTGTATCCCATCTGTGGCAGATTGCATTGTATAATTCAGTGAGTGCAGGAGATCCAATGGACAACACACGCAGACCAATGTGATCAAAGCGTTGACAATTTATTAAAACACGCACGCTGCTTTTATATTGCTCTACTCGGAATAAGCTAGCAGTGTTAGTGACATTGTCATTGGTGCAAAGTTATCTTACACCTTTTCTATTGTGCTGTAGCTACAGCATTTTCCACTCTGGACTTTCTAGACGGACTTTCTAACTGCATTTTCTCTCTGCAGGCTTCAGTCCGCTCATGTCCCTGCTGTAGCCATTCTTAGCCAAATCAAGGCCAAGCCTCATCAGGGCCCGAATAATGTTAAGGTCTCTGGATTGCCCACGTCCATTCTGTTCCAAATATTGTCCCACAACAAGTGAGAACCCTTCTTCCTTGTCTTTGCTTCAGCACACTCCATGCTCACCCACATCTGCAAAGCTGCACTCAGCTTATCTGTGTGGAAGCTCTCCTTTGCCCCAGGACATTGCTATGAGATGATTATATTGCTCATCATTAGTTAGAGGAACAAATTTCACAGTTAAAGTTGTGGTCAGGTGTTTTTCTGACCTGGTACATAACTAAGCATAAGGCAGGCAAGTATTTCTTTAGGTTCAGGTGCATGTTGAAGTTGAAAATTATTTGAAGGAAAAATGGCTAAATACGTATGGGTCCTCTGTTGTCTACAGTGGTTGGGTTTATGTACGAATTTCAAGACATGCCATTAAAAAATGAAAATGCAGTGGAGTTTCTGTAAGAATAACCTCAGATCACTTCTTAACACATTGTTGACTTTAATTCTGATGGGAAGTGGTAGCATTACACATGATCAGATCAAATCATATCTGGGCTTATTACAGTGGAAAGATGATTCACTTGTGAGCAAATATGGGTCAATATCTGGAAACTGAATATGTAAGTAGCCTTTTTTTACCCACATCTGTACTGCAGACAAACCTTTACTTTACGTGCACCTGGTAAATTACTGAAAATTAGTGTGGAACATTTGATAGATTTTGTTGAATGCAGTAATGAAAATTAAGTCTTACTTTGTGTAGTCGGTAGTAACATTTTTATTATCTTTTTATTATAGGTTGGAAATCTCCCAAATGACTATATGATAACCCTTAAATATGTCCCGAAGATGGATAGTCTGGTATGTACAACTGCTTCAAGTTAATCCCAATAAAATAGCCCACTGAAACCAGTGATGGCTGTAATATTTTGTACCTAGTCCCATGGCTTAGTCAGTTACAGTTAAATAATGGTTATTTCACTTCTCATATGATAAGTATTTATTTAAAAGAAATGGAGAGAGGTTATCGCAGTCCCTTAAAACCTTTTTAATTACAGAAATTTTAGAAAAATATTTCTTTATATTAAATATTTTAACACTTTTTTTTAAGGAAAAAAGTCAAAGTACAGTTTTATTTCATTGTTTCCATTGAAAATTACCACTTTTAAACTAATAATTTCTTGCATAGATTCTCTCTAATTGTGCTTTGGAACATACTCTAAGGTGGCCTTGTTTCAGCCAGTGGAAATGCCATTAAAGCATAACAAATACTAAGTAGCCGGTAAGGAGAACTTTAAGTTCAGCAAATGGTAGCATCACTAACTAAACAAACTAGTAGAGTTTCAAACATACTTTTTATTATTCTTTCTCTATAATTGCATATTTAATACATAGTGATACTTTCAAATAAACATAATCTGTATACTTTAAAGTTTTAAAACATTTTCTATTCAAATTGCTTGATCTACTAAATAGTTTTTGGTTTTCCTTAATTTAACAAAAAAAAGCATTTTAGAATGGTGCATTGAAAATGCTGTCTTGGTTGTAGTGTACACTGCAAGAAAAAGGAGAAAAGGAAACAAGGTGAAAGTACAAATCATGCTGAATGCCATGTTGTTCTAAGGAAAGGAAAAAATAAGAAAAGGGTGATTTTGTCAGTTAAACTGAACAATAATGTGCCCATTTTAAGAATGAATCATTGTACGCATACAACAGTAGCTGAAAATCGTCTGCTAGATAGAAAAAGCTGGTTTTGTGTCTGTACAAAGTTTTGATTATGAAAATCCGATTTCTGTGTGATACACATCCAAAAATGTATCCTATCCTACAACACTGTAGCAAATCTAGCTGTATTCCCTCTTGATATTGGAGAATGATCCCAGAAGCAACGTTCAGTCCTGAATAACAAGAATATGGGAGGAGGAAAAGGAGGCTGAGGGATAGTGAAGGACCTTGAGTTGTGAGGTTATGAAGGGTTATGTCAGATGTAGAAGTGTTCTTAAGAGGTTTTTGGAAGCTCAAGGCTTTTACTAAGACTTAGAGTACTTTAGAAAGCCCAGTTTAAACTTGATTCTTTAAACAAAAAAAACTCTGCAAATCAAAACCTGTGGAAGTCAGGTACTGCATCCTATATAAATAAAACTAATGGAAAAATTTCCATTTCTTGCAATAGGCAATATTCAGTTAAAAAGGGAGGAAGACTGGCTGCCACCATTCCCTGGCTGCTGAGCTTTTTGAAATTCACTGATTTGGGTGCCTAATGTGTTGAGATTCATATTTGTGAAGGACAGTCATAGCCTGAGTGCTGTTCCCCCAGCTTCCAGGATGAGCACAGTAGCTGTTGGGCTGGATCAAGGCTGTTCCCTCATCTGTGCTCCCGGGGAGGTTGGCACTGCAGATGAGGAAGGCCAGGCAGCCTGCTTGAGCAATGAGTCCTAGTTGTTCTCATTGCCTAACTCTTTCCTCTCTCTGTGGTTTGGTTTTGACTGCCAGTATGCAGATTCTTTTCTATAGTTTAAATGCCATGTCATCTTGATGCATCATATCCAGAAACTTAGATCCAGTTTACGTTTATAACAAGCAGCCAATAAGTAAGTAGGAAGAAGAGGACTTCAGAGTTGAGATTTCCATGTTGTCTTTGCTGATGCGCCACTTTCAGTCATGGTAATGGGAGGTGCAGCTCTTGGCCACGTGCCTTAGCAGGAAGAAACATTCAGCAGTATTCACATCCCACTTTGCCAAATTCCTCTCTGGGAATTTCAAGTTGTGTTATTCATACCACAGCAAAAGCTGGCTGAATCAGTAGGCTTTGCTCTGGGTTCTGCAAGGTCCCTGCAAGCTGGGAAACTCATGGCTTCACTTAAAGTCAGTGGCGTTTTTTCAGCTCTGAAGGAATTGTAATGGTGTTCTGTAATTTTTTTCAATAGATTTCAGTCTTCAGTGCATGCATAAAGTCTCAAATGTAGATGACTAGAGGTAGGAAGGGAGGGTGAATGCAGATGGGGAGCCAGTGTAGTGCATGTAACAGGAACAGACTGACCCATCCATTAATCAGAAGGGTTGTTGCATTATGCACGAGCTCAAGGCAACTGAGTGACTTTAAAAGTAGTGTTGCATAGAGTGAACTGTGTAGTCTAACCTGAAGGTTAAAAGGCAGAGATGACAGCAGCAGGGGCTGAAGTCAGAAGATGAGGCTTACAGGCTGTTACATAGGTGTAGAAAATAAAAGCTAAATGAGGCCTGCCTGGAAGTATAAGGGAAGTCAGGTTTGCAATCGCCCTGAAATGTAAATCTTGGTCAAAGTTTACACAAAAAAACAGATTTAAACCTCCATTTCTCCTAGCAAGCAATGATACATTTTTCAATTTGAGCAGTTTTATCCATGGTTTGATAGGTATTGATAGCAAGTGATTGCACAGCTTGATATTAGTTAAAAGAAAACTTAGAGCTCTCATGAAATACAGCTTTGTAGGTCAGAACAATTCAGTCAGAGGAGACTCCCACGCACATGCTAAACTGCGGGAGCAGCAAAATAGACTCCCTGCTGGAATTGCCAAATGCTCACTAGAAGAAGTGGTAAGCTTACACTGGTCCCTGCCAGAGGAGGATGCTCACCCACAAAACCTCGGAGGAAAAGGATTTCCAGCTTTCCAGTTCAGGGAAGCACAGTAATTCTGTGTCAGTGTTCCTACACCAGAGCAGAGGAAAGAAAACGCATTGTCTGTGTCGTGGGGGCAGTGGGATATGGCACAACACATGCTGCATGAACAGAATACGTTACATCAAGCTTTCTCTGATTTATTTGCTTCTGCCTCTCCCCTCACCTCGTTGTGCTTGAAGGAAAAAAGGGAAGCCAAATCAGGCCAAACGCCATTCATTTCATTTTTTGTTTCATTCTTCAAAAAGAAGTCTTTGTTGAGATAATTACAGAAGGTGGTATCAGCGACTTGCCACTTGTTATCATTGTGTGAGAGAGTTGTACACAGAAGTGGAAAGTCAGGTGGAGCTGAACAATGTATTTACATTTGGTTCTCTAAGCCTGAAAACATAATAGTCTGATTAGTCTTCAAAAGCATGAAGTGTATTTTTGTTCTTGTCAAAAACATTTACACATCAAAGCAGAACACCACCTGTGGATATTTTTCTTTTTAATAAAAAATCTGTATGCAGGTTTATTGAAGAAACTGAGTAAAATGAGATTAAGCCTAGAAGTTTGTACTTTGCCGAACATTTGCTGTGTGTTGCAGAAGGTGGATTCAGTGAAAGTTGTCCATCCATTGGGAAGCAATTGGAAACTGGTTTAGTGATACTGAGAGTAGTTAGGGTTTGTTGGGCCACGATTTTCATATCTGGAAGGATTTAATGATCTTGAGACATTTTCAAAAAGTGGAAAAAATTCCTTCATGTATGGAGTAAATTCCCCTAACATTTACCAGTAAAAATTCAGCATTTATTGGGAAGGAATTTTGAGGTATAAGTTGCAATGCGACTGTTGCATTACCTGTATTTTTGCTGATCATACTGAGCTGTTCGACTATTTTGTCTATTTGACTACTGTTATGTAAATCTAAGTAAAAGAAGTTAATGGCTCCATTTAAGACAGCAAGATGAATTACTGGGTTTCAGTCACGTGAACAGCTGTACAAACTTTGCAAATTAATTGCATAGGTGTCAGTGAAAGGATTTGCACTCTATTCTAGCAGCATATAGAGCAGCAAGCTGCACAGAACACTTTTGTTGTTGAAAACTCGGGGAAAAAAAGGCTTTCACATATAGAAACTGTTCTCAATAATGGCTTTTAGTGAAAAAGCTGGAGAGAAGGCGGTAGCTAAGCTAACTAGTTTAAAGGTGGATGAAAGCACACAAGGATTTCATGCAAAATCTTTATGTAAACCTTCCTGAGAAGAAATTTAAATCAAGGATCTTTGAGGTTAACTGAATCATGTAAGGTAACAATAATAAAAGCAAAACTGATATTGGCTTAAAGCAGTAGGTATTTAAAAAAGAAGTGAATAGGCTAATGAAAGCATGCAGTAGGGTTTATAGTAGCATGTCCCAAGGCTCAAACTCTAAACAGACTGATACATGGCATTCATTAAGAATTTAATGAAGGGATGTCATTTAACAGACAACCATAAATATGTTAGTATCAGTGAGAATAAAAATTTTACCAAAAGGACTGAAGAAAAAGTTGGCCACTTTAAAGAAGAATAATTTTAATTTAGAGTTGTGAGATAATTTAAGTTGGAAAGAACCATCTAATCTACTTTTGCATATTGAGCTGCTTAACCAGTTTTTGCAAGAGTCTGATATTAAATCTATCTCTGTTTCTCTTTTTATCCCCTGACAGCCTAATCACTGTTGGTTGCATTTGATGGTGCCTGAATTTTCAAGAAGTCTACATAATCTCCTCCAGAAATTTTCAGATATTTCAGATATGTCAGATGTTTTGAGCAATTATTCAATCATTAATAATCTCACAAGGATAATTAATGATCTTATGGCATGCCTCGCTTTTGATAAAAACAAGGTAATTTATACAGAGTTTCTGCTTTTATACTGGATATTTTTAATTTTGCTTTCTGTTACGCAGTAATAGTTTAAAAATGTCCAAAGCTTCAGTTTTTATCTTTTGTTTCAAAGAAAAATAACTTAGAAGGAATTACAATATATACAACAACCTGTATACAGTTATTTAAATAGTCAAAAATGTGACCATCTTCTTTAGGATAATTCATTAATTCTTGTCTGCTTGAAACTAATAGAAATCTTCCTTGCAAATCCATCTTAAATTATTCATTTTGCTAGTGATCTTAATGTAAATTTAAAGAAGATGTGGTTGAATCTATTAATATATGCTTAGTATGTATCACAGTGTGTCAAGCTCTGAAAGCTTTACCATGGTTAAATGAACTTTTTTATACAAAGGCACAGCAAAGACCAGAGGATATCAGCCCATTTCCATGTTTCTGGATTCCTATAGCAGCTGGAAGGATTCCAAGAGACTCACTCAAGAGATGTCTGATTCTCTTGTGTGAAAGCAGGCGGAGGAGGAAGAAATTAATTTTCTAGTCCCTTATCCAGCTCTAACCAGACTATCAGTAATTAAAAATAAGTTCCGTAGTTGAAATTTTTGTACCACTGAAAAAAACAGGCAAAATCTATCATATTCTTTAGGGCAAGGATTTCATCTTCCATATATGTTCATTTTGTAACTAAGTCCTTAGCTGTTGTAATTGCACCTTTTCTATACTCAGAATGAATGTAATTAATTAAAATACTCAGGTGCATTTTGAGTGGAATAATATTGTAACCTTGTCATGTATTTGTATTGCATTGCTGAGAGTATTTAGCCATTCCCTACTTTCCATTTCAAACTGAATTCTGTCAGATCTTCAATGTATTTTTTTTTCTTTTCTATTTTTCTCCTCATGATTTAAAGCATACGACTGGGATGTGGCTGGGGAAAAGGAGCTTTATTTTGTAGAATGGAGAAGTAAATACCAGCATTAAACATAAAATAACTTTGAAGCCAAACCTGGGAAGTTTTCCTTAGTATGTATTTTAGCCACGTTCTTACTGCTGTCCTCCTTCTTAACATGGATCTCAATCGTCTTGTTTAGTCTGGCATAACATACTTGTCTGTTAGACTGTTAGACCTTGGAGTGATTTGGCTTCCTTGTCTATAGTCCTGCTCTTATTTTTAGGTACATTATCAGAGGTCTCAGCCTGCTTCTGTGCAGTGGTGTATCCCAGCTATTGTATTCTGTTCCCTGTTCTCTTAATGACAATACCATTGACTGGGTTGTGTTCATGCGTTCAGATTAAAAGGATCATGTGAAGCATTGCAAAGTAATGTGAAATCAAGGGGATTTTTTAATGAGGGAAATTACAAAAATGTCTGTTCACTTTCAGTGTAGGATGGGAGAGTCTTTCATTCCTTAGCAATTTTACAGCACTATTAGTAATGAATTTCTATTTGCAAAGCTGATTTGAAATCCTCAAATCAGAAGGTCTGTATGTTTTATGAAAATTGTACACAGCCAATCTGATCTTCTGCAAGTTAAAAATTTCAACTATTTTGTGTCATCTTTGAATATTTTTATCATCTTTTGAGGTGTTGAAATGAACATCTCTCTTGACCTGCTTTCAGGCAGAATTTTATATTTTATCCTAGGATTTTGTAAAAGAAAATGGTCACCTTTATGAAGAAGGTCGCTTCATTCCTGAGGATTTTTTTAGGCACTTTAATAGTACCATTGAGGTCTACAAGGAGTTTGCAGACACACTGGATAAGAATGACTGCATTCTGCCTTCAACTGTAGAAACACCAGAGAATGGTAAGATGGCTCTTTTTTGGGAGGAACAAAATCTAAGTAGATATAAATGGGTGATTTTCCTTGGACTTCAGAGTTGCTAAGGATCTTATACTGTGCTTCCATGTCACATTTTTGCTGCAAGTTAAAATTACTACTGACACTGAAGGTTATATTTCTGTTCAAAGTCAAGTTCTGTGTGACAGGAAATCTAGTGTCATCATTCTTAAAGACATCATTCTTTGATATAATCCAAATAACCTCACAGTACACTGCTCTGTTTCTTTTCATTCCAAATATATCCTGGATTGTCTTTTTACATTGTTCTTCGTATTTTCTTTTAATGGTCTATTTAGTTTTTTTAAGGTAGCAAAGGAGCCTAAAGTGGCAGTACTGAAAGGAAGGGAAGCTAGGACAAGTTGTAAATTACAGCAGCCTCAAGTCACCTTCATATTCCTCTCACCTCTCCTGAAAAGGGCCATGTTTACTTAATTTATGAATTTTAACAAGCTTAAGTCAGACTCCTGCAGTTCTTTCTCATCCTTCTAGTAAATGAAGGTTTTGTATTTTCTTTTACTCTCTCTAATGACAGCTATTAGCTTTTTAATTAGGGCAACATATCCAATTGCACAGTTACAACAGCAGTAAATAACTAGATCAGTGCCATAGCCTAAGAGCTTTTTTGCAGCGGTTGCTTTTTCAGATTAGCTATTCAGCAGCAACTCAGTGTGTAGACACTTCTGCCTCTTAATAAAACTGTCTTTTTTGTCTTA
>WEIV01002362.1:28513-46062 GCA_013390005.1 Calyptomena viridis
TTTAACATAATTTTATTTGGTTTTTTAAAAAAAAAAAAAAAAGAAAAAGAATTCTTTCTTGGGCAAAGAACTCTGTGAAATCCAGAAAAGGACTTTAGGGGTATTTCAGGATATTTTAATACTTAGGAGTGTTGTTTAACTTCATATTTCATGATGTTTGGTCAGATTTTAAATATGAGGCATTTAGGGAAAGACCTGATGCAGATGGCAGAAGGACATACCCTGTAAGTCTTCTTACTGTGCAGAATGTCTGGTGCTGTCTGCTCATAAAGGCAGAAATAGACAGCAGTTTGGTCACAGGAGCTGAAATTTTCAGTTTTTAAGCTTGCTAAAATAATAAATTCTTAAAACAAATTTACTTCATGTACAGTATATAGAACGAAAGACTGTGTATTCACCAGGTATATTAGTTACTATGAATAACTCATTCTGTACCTCATCCTCACAGATATTAAAACCTGTGAAATGGAACATACATCTTCCTTGTAACTCCACAGGAAATTTAAATCATTTTTTTTATATGTAGAAAAGAAGAAAAAAATAGTTAAATGCAGGAGAGGGCATTAGCAGGAAATTTAGACAGATTGCATTCTCCATCAGATGTCTTCTTAAATATATGGCATATGTATTGGCAGATATGGCATAGATGAGTATTGCAAATTTCTCCTCTCTGAGGAATTAGGAATATTAATCTATAACTAGGAAGAACTAATAGCAGACATAAATTATAATACTTTGGGTTCCTTTTTATTTTAACTAATTTATAATCCTTTCTCTTCTGTTGGAATTAAAAGGCTAGCACTGTAGTAACTAAGTACCTTTTCTTTTCCAGTATGTTGCAGCAAAAAGAAAAGGAACATCTACAAGTGTAGCTGTTGCTTTTTCTCCCTCAACACTGTTACTGTTTCATGTACTGGTAAGTTGTTATGGTGAGACTCTTACCATAGTCTTAGTTCAGCTGCTGCAATTCAGCAGTCCATTTTGGGGAAAAAAACTACATCTTCCTATCAGTAGATTTCATTTGTGCATAAGATCTTTAGCAGCTCATTTAATTAATCCTGTATCATTAATTTAGACATTTGACTTTTAACTCGAATGTATCAAAATGAAATGTTCAAGAATTCCAAAATTAAGGACAGCTACTGCTTCTCCTTTTTGACATGAGACCTGATACTGAGAAGCCTTCAGCTGTTTTCCTACAGCTGTTTCAAAGCAATGTGAGCAAAAAACACAATCTGCTAAAAGTAGCAGGTGAGCGTAGGAGAACAGGCCAAGTAGAGCTGAGCTTTTATTAATTGTTGCTTAGTCAGCACATTTTGCAGTCTCTGTAGCCTTATCAGATGCATCATTCTTGCTTTAGTGTGCAAGAGTGAACAGCAAAGGCGAGTGAGCTTTCTTAGTCCCAGCTGTCCTCTGCAGAATGGTGTACTTCTCTGGCAAAGGGCATCTTACCACAGGAACTGTACTGTACTTAATCCATGGCATCTGTACAAGAGTCTGAAAGATTCAGGCAGTGCTGAATGCTTCATTTTGTATCAAGAGTGGAGAGAGCAGCATAAGAGTAAACAGGCCAACCAGGTTTTGCAGTTCATCCTGTAGCAGTTACTATCAGGTGTTTGAAGTGATTCAGTTTGCTGCAACTTGAGAGACTTTCAGTCTCCTTAAATGCTTTTTTCTAACATCTGCTCACTGAGAAGGAAAATTGTCACTGCATTGGACAAGTTGTTTAATTTTTCCAAAGATGTAAACTCAATTTGGTGTTGACTTGTCCAGATGACTTCAAAGGGAAGTTTTCTGCCAGAGATTGCCAATACCAAAATTCACAAACGGTTCTGTAAAACCATGAGAGTTGTTTCATCACTTTAGATGACATCAATGACCTTTTGCAAGCGTGTTCTTGAACCAGGAAAGTACATCTTGCAACATTTTTCTTTCAGAGTAAAGAAATGTCTATGCAAGTGTCATTAAATTTCTCTATTTGCAAAATCATATGGAAAAGTCTCTGTTACATGTCTGTGAAAAGCTGTACTGTTTAATAATACAGAGAGGAAAACTAATCAGCAAAATCAGTTTCTGTTTTTCTCTTCAGGCAGGTAACAGTTCCATGTTCGCTTCATAAATGAAGCAGCTTTAAGCACATTCGTATTCCTTCTGGAGTGACAGACTGAGTCTGCATCTGTTGTTGCTGCCCATGACTCCATAGACATGATATAAAAATGAGGACAATTTATATTTGTTACTGTGAAACCAACACTGAACTGAACAAGGACAAGAAGAGTGTGCACTTAGCAGCACTGTCTCTTATGTGAATATCTACCTTGTGTGACATTTGAGGATTTTTAATTGCATTAATACTTTCAGCTGACTGGGAAACAAAGTATGTCCTGAACAAAAAGCATCTTTCAAATGCCTCCAACTATGTGTAATCATTGCAAGTCATAAATTTAAATTCTGTGTCCTCTACCTTACATTGATGTCTTCAGATGGATGTCTTTGAACTGACAGAAAATGCAGAAATGGATACAGATGACATACTCTTCAATATTGTATACAAAACCTGAAAGCAAAGTCATGCCATGAACTCGTGTTCTAGACTTTTACTTATAAGGAGCTGTTTATGCCTGGCAAAGGCTGTGTGTACAGCAACATGTGGTCTCTGCCGAGTGCCAAGTGGCCGGTTGCCCACCCCAGAAAGCCTCAAGAATTCATCAGCAGTGGTGGTCTCTGTTCAGGAGAAGCAAATACTGGATGAAGACAAAGTAAACAGGAGGTGAACGTACCTCATGGAGCTTCAAAGCGTGAAGAGTGATGGCTGGGTATGTGAACACTGGTGAAATTTCCAGCCATGCTAAAGTGGAAGTAAAGAGTCTGAATTGCGTTCAAACACCAGAATAAATACAAACCCATGAAATGCATTTTAAATTTATATCTTGTCTTTAAATGTATAGCATAGAAAATCTGAAATTTCAGATCCTGAGAGTGTATTTAGCTTTTACTTACATCAGCTGTAATTAATGTTTGCATTGTGTTTTAAGTGATTAGTAAGCTTTAATATCCTGGCATTCTCCATTCTTGAAGGTTAAGTCTTTTGAAACAAAACAGAAAGGCTTTGTTTCTCACTTGTCTTCTGAATCTGTTGCTGTTATAGCATCAATGGAATATGTACAGCACTGATGTACAGACATGCATTTTCAAGTAAATCCTAAAAATACCATGGTAAAAGTTACAAGTGTAGTTGTGCATCTTTTCATCTTGGCTCTTTCCAGATAATGGGTATGAATTATTTATCTGTATTAGGGGGTTTTACTTCAGAAGGGTGAAGGGTAAGGGCTCACTTCAGATGACAAACTGTCATCTGTTACCAAATTGACCAGGTCAGCAAGAGTTTTAGTTTAAGTAACTTGAGAACTTTTAAAAACAAACAAAAAAACCCCAAACCAACCAAAACAAGCAAACAAACAACAAAACCAAAACCCCACATCCTTTTGATGTTTTGCATAAAGTTGGAATTCCCTCTAAAATGTATAGTTATTAAATTTTTTAAGAGTTCTTGTGGAAATTTTAATATTCTGCTGAATTTTCTGAGAACCGTCCATAAAAAGAATATGTACTAGATATATGTGTGTGTGTGCGCACACACGTGTGTATATGACTGGTTAAAACTGTCTTTCCTACTTACTAAAAAGAAAACAACTCAGAACCTTACCATGTGTGAGGACAGAGCTGATGTGTGCGTGTGGCCACTCTGTGTGGAATTTTCACTCTACTGAGATCAATGTTAAAATTTCTCATGAAATCATTGATGCAAGGATTTGATCATGTGGAATGTTTATTTATACTCAGACCCTTTTTGCACTTCCTGGGTATCAGAAAAGGGTCCTCAGGTCCTACTCAGCTGATATAAATTAGCATAGTTCCATTAAGGATAACTGAATTTCGCATCGTCTGAGGAACTTCTCTTAGACAAGGTCAAAAGAAGCGTAGTGTGAGAATTAGGCCTTCATGTTTATTCAAAAGGTGCTCCTGGAGCACTCACCAATCAATAATCAAGGTTGTTCATGACTTCTAACAAACAAGTGTATTCCTCAAAGACCAGCATTCCTCATCTGCGGTTCAGTTTCCTTTGACGTTGTGTAGATCTTCACTCACGAGGTGCTCAGACTTTGAGTTTTAAACCTATTTAAGAGTTATCCTAAAAGAAATGTCAGCATGACCTAATTGATGGAAATTTATACCTTATTGGTAATGCAGAGAATAATTGTGTGTTGCTTTTGACTGAATAGAAAAGTATCCACTGGAATCCAATGGAAGCAATTATTCTTACACGTTGTACAAAAACGTTATATACTTCATACAATATGCTATTAAGGCTAGGTTATGCATTTGACATTTTAAAATATTTTTCTTAGATCCAGTCAAACAAAAATCTTGTATTTATTAATGTTCTTTGTTTATAAGAATATTTATTTTCCTAAACGCATTCTTTCCAGAAAAACAAATTCACAATAATATTGCACATTGGTGTGCCCCAAATTATACTTTCATGTTCAAAATATTTGATATTTTAGGCTTCTTAGTCTAATGTTCAATACTACAGAAAAATATCAGTTATGAATTGAAACATACAATTCATATCAGTTATGAATTGAATCATACATTTGAACACAGATTGACTGCAACAAAATGTTCATATCTTAAAGTAGTGGCTAAATCACTTTCAGATAATGTCAGACACTTTAATCTCTTCTGTAGAGCAAGGGAAATTTAAGGCTATATGAGAACAGAAAGAAAATTAATGTATAAACTTTCCATCTTCACATCACAACATTGCTCTTTGAATATGCACCAAAGTCATATGACACATGGAGTAGAACTGTTGTTGGACCTCATGGTTTTCCCATTCTCTGCACCCCCTTTTGAGAGATCTGAACATAACATCAGGTATCCTCAATCATTTTACAAAGCAGAAAGACACTGCTAGACATTCATGGATATAGTAGATGGCATGGCACTTAGAAATGAGACTGTAAATTTATTGGAAACTTTCTGTGGCTACTGAGGTGGTCTTTACTTCAGACATAGTGAAATTTTGAAAGACAACTGACTTGTGAGATGTCTTTGCAATCAATAGAAATAGAATAAGTTGCTGTTCATGGGAGTTGGGGTGGCAGAAATAAACCTTTATCATTTCTGTATTCTACTGTAAGCTGTTTTTCAGTATTCTCCTTGAGTAGACAGAGTCCATGCATTAACACAGTTGGAGAATTAACATACTTCCTCTTAAAATGAAATTGGGGGGAAATATGTGTTGTATTTTTTTATACAAAAATCAGCCAAATTTAGCTTTTGGATATCTGTGGTTTGGTGAGAGACTTAACATTTTTTAGGTTTCCTTTGAAATAGTGGAACTTTGCATGCAAATAATAGGGACCTTGTGAGAATAAAATACCAGATAGTGATATGCTGAGTAACTCTGTTCTACTTTAGATGTGTGTTTACTTGAATGAATTAATGGTACTTATTTCATCACAATGTCATTACTATGGTGTATGTGTACAACCTGCACATTTCTTAGATTCTTATCTTCACCAGCTCTGTTTTCTCTGTTGCTCTTTCTTTGTAACATGCTGAAACTTTTCAGTACACATAATAACAACTATTAAGTTGAAAATGGAACTGTATATATAAAATACTGATATTTTGAGTTAGATTTACATTTAAGAATTATCCAACATATTTCAATTCAGGAATCTGATTCAACTGTCTTAAATGCAGATCTACAGTAATGGTGGCATGTTGCTATTATGTTATTAAATTGATGGAACGCAGAAGCTTCAGACTCTTTAGTGACAGAGACAGACATTTGCTGGTTGCATCATGGGCAAATTCATTTATTTCTGTGTAAATGTCAGCACAGTTTTGCATAGTTACATTCTGACTGAAGGTAATCAAACATGTTTATTAAATATGATGTGTGTACATATGTGTCCTCTTAAAGATAGATGTATTCCCAGATCCTTTTTTATACCAGTTCAAATTTGGAATTTACATAATATACATATACTTTATTGTTCTAAATAAAGATATTATGCACTGTCAAATAATTAGTATATTGCTTTGTGTCAGTCCCATCTAAGACCTTTTTTTAAGCCCTGTCATCACCTGGAAGAATTCTCTGTCAGAACGTATGCTGCTAGATGCAAACTCCTTCATAGTGCATTTCATGAATGTTGTTGATGTACTTCTTGTGCAGTAAGTGGCATTTACCAGGGGTTTTTCAGTAGAAACCAAAGCTTATCCTATAAGGATGGCATCCTTTCTTTCAGGTTTCAAGTTTATTGTATAGTCTTTTCTGTAAGAAGTCCAGGATAGGATGAGTTTCGGACGAACAAACTGAGCTACACAGGGAGCTTTGGCATCTCTCCATTCTTGAGAGAGAATGAAAGGATACTGGCCTAAAAGAAAGAGATAAACCTGCTGCAACTTTCAGCCTACCTCAGAGACCATTAAGGAGCCTTGGAAGAAAGAGAGATGTATCTGCAGCAGACAGATACAGAGCGGGTTGTGAATAAGAATGAGGTACAGACAGGACTGCTGAGAAAGAGTAGAAAGCAGAATTAATGGATTGGAACACAAGGGAACAGGATTTGGGGATGATATAATTTAGGGTATGGACAGGAATGATAGGTTGCTGGTCTGGACACAGCCAGAAATGCAGAGCAGACGGGCTTGAAGAAGGCCATGGAGCAGTGGAATGGCACTGATGGTGTAGCAGGAGTCATGCCCTGAGGAGCAGCACTGGTGTCTCAGGTGGATCGGCAGTATTGGTGGACACTCTTCTCTAGGGCTACATGAGTACCACATAGCTGCAGAATTGGAAGTCAGCATACTTCACGTGGGAGTTGCATTAATGCAACAAAAAAGAAGGATGATTTGACCTGGAATTTCAAGAAGGTAACAGCAGGGTACCTGGAAATAAGGTGTGAGAGCTCTTAGCTAACAAAACCACTCACTGAAGTTGGGAGCTGGTAACTGATAATCTGGTTCAATGTCCGGATTCATTGTGGTGTGGAAATTGATGGTGAGGGTGTCCCTCAGAGCTTCATCAGTGTCACAAACAGTGGGATCAGGTGGGATCGAGGAAGCCCTCAACAAGTTTAGAGACAACACCAAGCTGAGTAGTGCAAAATATAGCCTGGGCTGCATAAAAAGGGAGTGTGCTCAGCAGGTTGAGGGAGGTGACTCTGCTCTGCTCTGTTGAGACCCACCCTGAAGTACTGCATCCAGCTCTGGAGTCCTCAGCACAGGAAAGATATGGACCTGTTGGAGAGGGTCCAGAAGAAAGACACAAAAATTATTAGAGGGATTAAATATGTTCCTATAAAGAAAGGTTGAGAGAGTTGGGGCTGTTTAGTTCAGAGAAGAGAAGGCTCTGGGGAGACTTTATTACAGCCTTCTGTAAGAAAGATGGGGACAGACTTTTTAGTAGGGCCTGTTGCAACAGGACAAGGGGTAATGGTTTTTAACCAAAAGAGGGCAGATTCAGACTAGATATAAGGAAGGAATTTTTTACAGTGAGGAAGCTGAAACACTGGAACAGTTTGTCCAGAGAGATGGTAGATGCCTATCTCTGGAAACATGCAAGGTCAGGTTGGATGGAGTTCTGAGCTACCTAATCTAGTTGAAGATGTCCCTGCTCATTACAGGGGGGATGAACTAGATGACCTTTAAAGGCCTTCTCCAATCCAAACTAATCTGTGATTCCATGTCTCTATGATTCTATAAATTGTAAAATATGTAGATGGAGTAAAGGGCAAAAGGAAAAATCTGGGAAAATGTGTAATTCTTCAGCCAAAGAGACACCACCATAATATTTTTGATGCCTTGCATAATGCTGAATAACTGCACACCACCACCACTGCCACTTAGTCTGAACTCTGCAGACTTTAATGTACTAGAGGATTGAGAGAAATATTTACCTTCAGTTTTCCAATTTTAGTTTCCCCAAAACAATGAATATAAACATCTCATTCAGTGGACAAAAACAAAGGCTATCTTTGTCCAAGGCATGGACATCATTAATAAAGGCATTTTGCTACTTCTGCCATGCAGAAAAACAATGCTTATTATAATAAACAACTTTCTCTTGATAGCAATACATTTTAACAGCTTAACACTTCCATAACTGTATTTTAGATGAGTTGAATATACGCCCACTCCACATACACTCCATGTTACACTCTAGTGTAATTTTATTCAATGTTAACAAATGTGTGTTACTAAACATATTTTTTGCCCAAAGTTTCTGAATAGTAATAAATAAGATGATTTTAGTTTTAAAAAGATAGGTTGTTAACAGGTTATAGAGTTACTTCCTTACTACTCTTCATGTAGCTGTTGATGACAAATTTCCTCCCAAAGTCCAAATGTTCCTAAAAAGGATTAAATTTCTCAATAGCTACAAAGAAACATGTGCTAACACAGTCAAGTCTTGTATTATTACATACTTAAAGGGAATTACTGTGTGCTAGTGCACAGTAAAAAATAAGGTTAAATTAAAGCAGACTGCCAAAATTGCAAAGAGTGAGGAAATGGAAGTTTAGCCCTCTTTTTCTTCTGCCATATCCCAAGGTAAGTTATGTCAACATGTAACAGGAAAAATCCCAAAGCTGGTTATCATTCCTCTGATTTGTGGCCCCTTCTGCAAGATCCCACGATAAGCAAGCAGGAACTAAAAATACAGATGAGACTTTTTCCAGATGGACGTGAGCTTTGGGCTTCTGGCCAGTCACAAAATGAAGGGACAATTTTCATTCTTTTTTGGCAAGATATTTTCTTGAGCTCATGGAAAAATATTCAACTGAGATCACAAAAGCCTCTTTGTTTGTCACCAGTTCTGCTCTGCAGGATAATAGCATGATAGTAAAAGTGGCCCAATCAGAATAAAGAAGCTGCAGAGCATAATGTATAGCTTTTGTCAGTTTAAGTGACTACCACAAGTGACAAAATGTCATCTTAGAAATTTCACCTTGTCATCTCTTACATTGTGAATGATGATTATTAGGACCCCCCAGGCTATTTAATCTGTCATGTTCTTAAAGTTAAATATTTTAGACCTTCCTTTCTCGCAGCAGTGCTGTCATCATTAACAAAACACAGAACAGCCTTCACCTTTAGAAATTACAAAAAGAGGATGTGTCTCAAAACCAATTAATAGCATCAGTGGAGGCAGAGACATAGCATCAAAATCTTTCGAATATCATCTCAAGAATAAAGTTCTTTGTGGCAATTACTCCTTTGCCAGAAGTTGAGAATAAAGTAACCCATTGACATGGTGATGCCACTTGGCAGTTTTTTGTTAAGTCTTGTTTCATATTTTTCCAGAGGAATCTAATTGCCCCAGTCAGTAAGCACTGTGTTTCCTTGATTTTATTTTAAATGCTCTAACTTTTGGACCAAATAAAGAGTTGTGCAAATGAAGAACACGGTTACATGCTACATTTCAAATAGGATCACTGATACACAGCAAAGTTTTAAGCAGGCGTACTAATGTACCTGTAATGTAGCGTGTGCATGTGTGTGGGATAAGGGGTGCTGATGGAGAAGGAGGCAGTGGTTGGATTTAGCAAATTTTTACAGATAACTACTGGGAACTTCAATCATATACCCTGCAGGAATGGCTTCACATTACAGAATCTCTTCACAAATCCAACCCTTGGCGAAAGCAAGCCTCAAGATTGCCAAGTCCCATGCCCTGATCAAAAGGTTTGCTGGGCATCCCACACTGCACTGTGCTTCCCAGCCACTGGCAGCTCAGCACTGTCGCCCTTCCTGCTCAGTGGCTGCATATGCAAGAACCACACCCACCTACCCTGAGGGTTCCTGTAATGAATCCATCTATAATTCTGTATAGGCCAGCAATGTTATTTGACTGAGAGTCAAAAATCTGGCTCCAGGTTGCATGACTCCAACAGGTCTGCTTTTCATCCTGGACCATAACTGGAAACTCCGCAAAGCCACAGGTTTTCTCTCGTGCATACACACACCTTTGAGTCCTGTCATTATCCAGACCCTCCTTCAGCTCCCACCCAGACTCCTCATGCTCTCCTGTTGAGTCATACTCTGCAATTAAACCTCGTGTATCCCAGTTGCACTTAGCAGCCCTACCATTAGCAGTTTTTATGCAGACAGTAAACATTTGAGTTAGCATTTAGGAAGAAAACACTTCAAATTGTTTAGCAAAAGATAAGACTTCTGGGGTCAGCTATAATCATGATACTGCAAGTCTGACTGCAAACTGCACTGCACAGCAGTATGCATGCTGGCTAAAAGCACAGAAATTCCCACAGAGTTTTTCCTCAGAGGAAAAAGCAATGTTTATGCTTCATAAATATGTTAACCCTGTTTTCCCCTAAAAATATTCATCCGTCAGATTTAGGATAGTAAGAGCTGGTCAAATTAATCAGATGCATTTTTGTGTGGTCCTCTCTCATAAGGTTCCTGTTAATAAAATTTCCTGAACAGACTGAGTAAAGTCTGAAGTCTAACCTTTCCTTCTGGTGACCCTCTTGTTGATCTTGCTTAGATTGATTATAGCCTGAGCTCATTTTGCTGCATTTCATCTTGCTGCATCCCCACCACATTCTGTGGCCTTTGCCTATCCAACCACGAGTTGGCTTAAGCCCCTTGCTCTTCCCACTCCTAACTTCACGTTCATTACCAAACCTTGCTGTATTAATCAAGGCTGAGGAGCATTATGTGTTTCTAGATCCAAGATATGCAACACACCCATCCCAGCATCTTCTCCATGTTCTTATGGTCATCCAGACAAGGTTTGCATGTTCTTACCAGACAGACACCAAGGCATACGTCCTTGAAGGCAAACAACGTCTACTGCCTCTTCACTCCACAAGAGCATGGTGCTCCAGTGCTGCTCCACAAGTTGTGTGAAATCATGCAGTCTTTAGCTTTCATCTGCCCTGGTTCCAGGAGTAATGCATCATACTTTGCACAGCAACCCAGATTCAGAGAGAGAAGCATTGTCCTACACCCAGCCTGGTGAGCAGGGGATTGACAAGCCCTTTATTTCATTTTCCCTCTTTCACAGGCAAACACTCTACAATTAAGCTATTGAGTAACAGGAGGAATATATGTCATTCTCCTTGTGTACAGTGATGGGGGTGAAAAGTGCCTGATCCCCTATTAAAAATAAAAGCAGCAAAATAAAAACACCATTTCTATAGGAAATGTAAAGGTAAGCAACAATGTCAGTATGACTACATGTAGTTTGAGATCTTTGTCAAATTCCATGATAGTTTTGTAAATATCATGTCTAAATATCATGACAGTAGCTTAAAAATAAACTGGAAACTTTAATTTTTCCTCTTTTTTAAGATTAGAAAAATGCAATATCTCTGAGGAAGTGTACCTCAGCAAAAGAAGACAAATAGCCTTCACAAAAATGATGTTTGAATTTCTATTAACTCTGCCTAGCTCTGTATATAGTGACAGCGAGCAACCCAAAAGCTTATAAAAACAACATGCAATAAATAAGTTCATGTACAGCAGCTCTGCACTCAAGAGATCAGATTCTGGAGGTTTGCAGGTCATTTATTTCTTGGAAAAATTATTTCCAGGTTCTGGAGTTCTATGACTTCTTTGGAGGGCAGAATAAGCATAAAAGTAGAGGAGTTCATAGGAAATTATTAATTCAGATTAACCAGTTAATTGAAACTCTTGCATATAAACCATGGAATTTCACACAGGGATTCCTGAATTTCATCTGCCAATTTATAATGGACATTTAACTTTGTAAATAACCATTTGATTTGAATTGAAAGAGATATGAAAGCAAACTTACTATGTGGAAAGCTATTAACTGTCATTATGTAAAAAATAATGTAGTTTCCACTTCAAGCTTTTCTCTGTGGTTCTATAACGTGATAACAGTGCTCTACTAAGGGCAAAGTTCAATTGTAGGACACAGAGGGAAGCATCGTATGATTTTGGCAATTAAATAAAGCATCTGAAATATCAGAACATGCCATCTACTTAATAAGATGTTACTTTTCCTAGAAATGTAAAAATATGTTTAAGAGGAAGCAGCAGAACAAGAAAATACAATTGTTTTTCTGTGAAAAGTATAAGATATCCCTTCTGTTCAAAACCGTTTTTATGACGTTAAGTACTTCTCTGCTCTATCAGTAAGATAAGCAACTTGCTTTCAAAGCCACTGAATACATTTTCGAACTGAATTCCATTTATTGGATATTCCATTAATTGTTTCCATCTCATTACAGGATTCTTTCTGTTTCAACACGTTTTGGATCTCAGCACTTCTGGAAATCAAACAAAGCTACAGATCTAGTGAAAGTTTATCTGAAGAGAAGTCTCTAGAGGTTGTGTGTATTACAGTTTCCCACCATTTATCACAGCTTCTCTGCCTGAGGTTAATGCTTTCACAGCAAAGCTGGCAGAACAGCTCAGGTAAGACTTTCTCACCTGTTTCAATATCAAATCCACCAGGCAAACTTGAAACACTTTAAAAACTGATGTTATTTAATAAATGAAGCTGGGGTAGGTGATAGAGCACTACAACAGCTGAAGACCTCTCTCATCATACATTTTACCAGTTCTGAAGGGAGAGGCAATACTCAGCAAAGACTGCTGCTAATGGACACCTGAAATGTGAAAAAATCACATCCTTTGGAAATCATCTGTCTGCAATCTGCTACTAAAACTAAACACAAAAACATGTTGAGAGAGTGAGCTGGCAAATCATCCATCCTGAGAACCAACTGAGAATAGCAACACAAAAGCTGATACTTGGTTATACTATAAAATCTTCTGAAACATCAAAGAACAAGATCCAGCTCTGAAGTTTTTCCCTAGAAACTAGATTTACAATAATCAAGAAGATTAAACCCTCCTTTTTTTGCCTGGTTTGTCATTATATGAGGTGCACTTTGTTCATTCCAGACAGTTTCTCAATGACAGCCAGGACCTCAGAGCACCAGTGGGGCAGAAATATCTTGATCCATTGGCTGTTGCAGCTGAAAAGAGATATGGAAGGGAAATGAATTTTTAAGTACTTTTTCTAAAACATTACATAACTGGGTTCAAAGAAAGATTTTGAGTCACTCAATTTGTTTGCTGCAAGAGCTGATATGCAGAATTTATTTCTTGATATAACCTTGAGGACAAAGACTCAGTTTTTGCCCTAGAAAATAACACTTGTTATGTTTTATCCATCTATTGTGAATATTTACTTTACTGTGTACAAAATTGAATAATGTCTACAAAAATTTGCCATTTAGAATTCAGCCAAGCATAGTATCTGCATTGTTTATTCCAAGGACTATTGTATTTTCCTTTTATCTTTTTTTTTTTTCCTCTTCACAATTGTTCTCTTAAACTTAACCCACTTCTGGTTGTTTCTCTCCAACTCTTGTTTGACCTTCTCTGCCTACCTCTAGGAATGAAAAACTAGAACATTTCATCAAATGAAAGCATTAAAAAAATTAAAACACTTTCATTAAAAAACCCTAAAAAGTTTTTGAAAGACCCAGTATTTAATCTTAAGTGAATCTAACTCAGGTTTGGCAAGATAAAGTGGTCTAGATAAACCTCATTATATTAAGTAGGTAGCATAACAAAGATACAAAGTATAAATAAGCCTCACAGTAATAAAAGGCGTATTTCAGGGTTTGAGATATTACCTGTTTTCTACCCTCTGCTTAGAACTATCTGTAAGTTCTCCTCTCCATGTGTCTAGAAATATGAAATAAAATGATTTATCAAAAGTCCCAAATTCATCAGTTTCTTACTTCGGTACTTTAAGAAAACAATCTAGAAGAATCCTTTATCCAGTACAGAGCCGGTGTCATCTTTGTCAGTTCTGAAGTAAGTAGTATTTACCTGCCAGTTCCAAAGATCACATTGTCTCTCTGTGTCTACTCAAGTAACATCAGTCTTTATTCTTAAAATAATGTCTTTTAGTGTCTCACTTACAGCTCTTTTGCTGCACCATGTAAGTTACTTCCCTAAAGAATGAAGAACAGACTATTATCTTTCTCTCTTCAAAAGCTCTCTATACATTTGAAGTCTATTAACTTGGGTCTTTTTATCCTTTTCCAGATTAAACAAACCTGCTGATGCCAGACCTTCTTCACAGGCCATGTTTCCAGCTAGCTCCATTCACTACTGTTCTCTCCAAATTATTAAAATATATCCAAAAGGTGTTGTCTATAAATTAGAGGTACATTCTTGAAGTAGTCGCTATTTGAAATAGGATTAAAATATTTATTACTTCTCTGAAATGGATCAGTAAATGCTGAAACACTAGAACAGAATCCCACAAAGATTTTATTTCTGTTACAACACAGGTATGAGTTAGCTTCTGCTGCTTATATATTTTATGTGTCAGAATGCTTTCTGTGAACTCTACCACCTTTTGAAGAACACAACACTAGGTGCTCAAGTTTATTTTTATTATTTAAAGTACTGTTATCCAGAATAGTGGAACTTCTTTTTCTTAAAAATAGCAGTGGTCCAGAAAAAACAAGTTGAGATCTTTTCAAATGAAAAAATACAAAACTAATTGAACAGTCAACAAGTGAGATCAACCACAGAGTTTCTTAATCAACAAAATTATACTGTATATTGAGAGACTTTCTTTTTTGAGTGTTTATGATGAAAATAGCCCTAGCCATTTCAGGTTTGTTTTTCAGCTAGGAAGTCACTATGAGCCTCAGAAGCCATTCTGCAGCTTCTCCACATACTGAATAGTTGATGTGTTATTGAAGTTTTCTGTTAAGAACTCATCGTATGTATTGAACAGAAATATTCAGAAGTTTTCCACAGATATTCTGAAAAATGGTAACTGTACATGGCTTTAAAACATAAGCATTTGTCACATAGTACAGCATTCCCAAAAAATGAAATTCCAGCTCCATCTCTGAAGGAAGATAAAAGTTTGCCTACGTGACAATTATTCCAGAATAGATAATTCCAATTAAATGCAAGAGTGGGCCACCTAAAACTGAGCTAATACTGTCTGCTTCCAAATAAGTAAACCTATTTTGAAAAGTGACTAAATTTATTTGAAAGAAATAGTCCAGTTTTCAGTCAGGATGTCCTACATTATGTTCAAATTAAGTCATAATTCCAACCACATCTCTGGTGCAATATAAATGCCAGCAACACAAAAGTGTCAAAACCCTTTAGATCAATGGGTTGACAAAACTGGAAAACATACATTATCTGGGAACTAATTATATACCCAGCTTTTTAATATATTTGACTATTCAGTAATTTTTCAAAATAATAGTATGTATTATTTCATTGCCTTCAATAAGTGCACATCTATGAACTTTTGGGCCTCAGTCATTGCAGCGATATTAAGTCATCAAGTTTTACACTTTTGGGCAAATAAATCAAAATAATAAAGAGCTCTCTGAGTCATATTAAAATGAGATCAGTAGGTGCTGGTGTTCTAGCAGCAAACTCAAACTTGCATGTTTTTAGACATGAGGTTTACACTCAGTTTCCCTCTTGGTTAGATGAAGTCACTCACTATCAAAAGACAGCATCAGTCTAGCACCCTTTGGAGTTCTAACTTACTCAATGTATAGTAGAACTGTCTGTAAAACCCTGACTTGTACTGCCAATGGACATGCATATGGTAAGGTTTGCTTTTCAAAGATAATCTCTGTATTTCTGTAGCCAAATTCTGTGTTACAGGTCAAAAGCAAAAAAAAAAACAACACCTCCTTTTGAGCAGAAACTAAATCACACCGCGGTATCATTATGTGCTTGAATGGTCTCTTTTTCTCTTGGAAACCACTTAAGTTCAAGGAAGGAATGTAATATTTCAGACTTAGTTGTATTTTCTTATCCACCATCTGGCACCTGTAGCTGATTCAAGTGGGAACAATGTGGCAACACAAGTCTAGATAGTCTGGTGACCCCTCAAGCTGTATGAAGAACTTTACTGCTAGTCACAAGGGTTAGACACCACGCTTTTCCATCAGAGACTATGAAAAAGTGCTACCCAGCCCAGACACTGAGCAGGTCTGACATATCTTCTTTCCTATGACTTCTCCTCAAGAATCTTGATGTCCTTTCCCCCCTCCCCCCCCCTTTTTTTTTTTCCCAGCTTTTGCCAGAAAAGGTTGGGAAACAACCAAACCAAATAAACCAAATTATGAGATCTAGTGAACAACAGACTACCTCAGCACAGATCACCTTCACTGTGAAGACCTATCTGTGAGGGTGTCATGTAAGGGCATTCCAAATGGTTATGTATTTTGTCTTGCATGGGGACATTATGCAAGGACATATTCTTCCTATCACCACATTAAACCTAGCTTTCTCTGAATTCATTTGCAACCCGCTCTATCAGTTCCTTTTTCATCTCACATAGCAAGAAGCTGCTCTCTATCTGCTAGCAGTGACATGGGAACAATACTTTATGTAAATAACTTGCAAGTGGAAATTGTCATTAATGCAGACAGTTCTGAAAGCAAGTGAAACAGCGTTCAGCAGTAAGCACAGAATCACACAGAATCACACAATATGTCAAGTTGGAAGGGACCCATGAGAATCATTGAGTCCAACTCCTAGCCCTCCACCTATTCCCAGGAGTTACACCATCTGCCCAAGAGTATTGTCCAAACACCTCTTGAACTCTGTCAGGTTTGGTACTGTGACCACTTTCCTGTTCCAGTACCCAACCACCCTCTGGGTGAAGAACTTCTTTCGGATATCTAGCCTAAACCTCCCTTGTCACAACTTCAGGCCATTCGCTTGGGTCCTGTCACTGGTCACCACAGAAAAGAGACCTATGCCTACCCCTCCTCTTCCCCTTGCAAGAAAGTTGTAGTCTCTGATAAGGTCTCCTCTCAGTCCCCTCCAGGCTGAACAGACTGAGTCACCTCAGCCACTCCTCATACAGCTTCTTCTCAAGGCTCTTCACCATCTTTGTTACCCTCCTTTGGACACTGTCTGACAGCTTAATATCTTTCTTATATTGTGGTGCCCAAAACTGCCACAATACTTCAGGTGAGGCCGCACCAGTGCAGAGCAGAGCAGGACAATCACTTCCCTCGACTGGCTGGTGATGCTTTGCCTGATTCCCCACAGGACACAGTTGACTCTCCTGGCTGCCAGGGCACTGCTGACTCATATTCAACTTGCTGTTCACCAGGACCCCCAGGTCCCTTTCAGCAACACTGCTTTCCAGCATCTCATTTCACAGTCTGTATGTACATCCAGGGTTGCCCTGTCCCAGGTGCAGAATCCAGCTCTTGTCTTTGCTAAACTTCATACAGTCAGTGATTGCCCACTCCTCTAACTTGTTGAGGTCTCTCTGCAGGGCCTCCCTGCCCTTGAAGGAGTCAACAGCTCCTCCAAATTTTCTGTCATCTGCAAACTTGCTTAGTATCTGTTGTGGTTTTAAGTAGCCAGAGTTTTTTATTAGATGTGGGGGGGGGAAGGCTATGAGAGAGGCTTCTTTAAGAAGCTGCTGGAATCCTCTCTGCTCTAAGCTA
>WEIV01002363.1:18347-33228 GCA_013390005.1 Calyptomena viridis
TTCTGAAGACAGGTGGTGAGGAAGCAATTTGTTCTCCTGTAACGTGCAGAAGGCTCTTCCAACAGGTCTCAGTCAGGAGCCAAACAGACTTTGCTGACTACACTTAGTTCTTTAATGTGTCTCCCCTTGGGCCAAATGGCAATGGACACATGCAACGGTCCCTTGGTGAAAATCAATTTAACCAACTAACTGATTTAATATCTCATTTATGAAGTTTTACAGGTGTTTTAAAAGACAAAATCCCAACAACAGGTCTATGGAACAATATAATTGCTTAAGCAATATATCATGTTTTTCAAGATGGTTTTAAGTGTCCATAGTTAAGAGACATGGGAGATAAAGTAATGAAAAACATATCGCTGTTTAATAATTTAACAGAAGTGATACTCAGAGATAAATGCTTCCCTTTACAACCCCATAATTTTTTCCTGTAAAGGCATAGTAGCATAAGTGAACAAATCAACACTAGTGAGAAATTTCCTTTTTGCTGTAATGCAACATTCCAGCACTTTTCTCTAAACTATATGAGCTCTTTATTTATAAGGAATGCACATGGCCCCTCTAAAAAATGATGTACCAATTAATAAATGCTATAGCATATTAGCGTACTGAGTATTTTTTCCCTGTGATCTACTGTTTCCATGTCTAAGGGTGCTGCTTTTCATACATGCAACCCTTAAGATTTAGTGCAGATTTCCTGCCCATGTGATTAGGACGAAAGGAAAGCTGTTGCACAGTAGCCAAACAAGTGATTCAGCAAAGTGAATCCAAAGATTTAATTCTTGCCAAATTGCCAAAACATACAAATTGAAAAATATTACAACTTCAAAAAGCATTGCTAGAATTGCCGAATGCGTGAAATACTGAAATTACACTTGGCTATGTAACTTAGGTTTATCTTCCCTTGGACTTATACATTATGTCTTTCACCACATGGTCAGAGGATCTATTTTTGTCTGCTCAATTACTACTCCATTCAATATTGCAAATGGACTATTCTGAATTCTATGAAATTACACTGATGACCAAGAGTGTTGCTATGAAAAAATACCCACGTCAAGAGTTCTTTTCCAGATTTGGTAGTGATCTAAGTAAAATGTTTTAAATTAATTTGTCGCAAAGTTCATAAGCTAATGTATGGTTGTTTCCAGAGGACAGAACTATCACCTTCTTAATTTTCTCCATATCCAAATTTGGGTTTCACTTTGGAAAATTCACAATCTGCAAATCAAGTCAATCAGAGCTTTGAGACACAAGTGCGATATAAATCTACATAAACAGTTAAAAAAATAAAATCTAATTCTTAAGCATCTCAAACTGCACACAGCTAATGAGCATTCAGAAAAATTATCTCCTTATGTCTGCTCACTAGCACTTTGCTTCAGAGGGAGCATGAAAATGAATTCCTTGGTGTTTGCAAAACATTCCTACCTGCACCACAGGAAAGCCGAAGAGTGAATGGCACCTTCGTTCTCTGACTAAGATCTAATTGATGCTGCAAAAAAGACTTGTGACCTCCAGTGCCCACTGTCTTGAAGTAATCATCTTCGAACCTCCTCTTAGTGCACCTCCCTGTACTTGGAAAGAACTCGCTGCAAACATCTGCAAAATATCTTCCAAATTTCCCTTTACTACACCGCTGTACTAAAAACGTGTGAACAGCTGGACACAGGCACACCAGCCAACACTATTCAGCTATTTCCTGACATTTGTATCCCTGTCTTGCCTTTGGACTGTAAGTTTTATATAACAGAGATTGTTCCCTTTCCCATCTGCATTACCCTAGTGTAATGGGATTTTAGAACTAGAACAACACTCCCAGCTAATACAATGATCACTGTCATCTGGAAAAATCATCTCCCTCTTCCCTTCCTAGCAAGTATCAAGCCACAGGTCTTTGTGCATTAAACATGACTATTTAGTACAGTAAGTCAGGAAGGTCAATGGGTTTTGATGCTATACTGAAAGCAAGGGTAGGATATGCCTTCACTTTACAAAAAAAGTAAGAATAACGCCCTTCCTTCCCCTCCTGTTAGTCTCAGCATCTGAAAAAAACACCAGTTTCTTACTCTACTATTACTTATGAAGAAACACTCTGACTGGCATCCCATCCTATGTGAGCACCTTTGTGCCCACTGCTGTTTGGGATCCGGGTGAGAAACATCCGTGTCCAAACCCTTGGAGAGAAATTGAGAGCAAGTCAGCTGCTCTCAAACTGGATTAAACAAAAGGCAGAACATGCAATGCTCCTCGTTAAATGAAACCTAGAAGTTAGAAAACTGATCCAGGAAATTAGAAACCCATTTTTATATCCTCTGCAACTTGAGGGAATTCACACAACGAACACCTCTTTAAAATCCCTTAATCAATAGACCAGGCTACACTGTCAGCACTGCCAAACTTATGCAGATCCCTCATTGTTCAGCAGGCCAGATTATAACAGTCTTAGATGAAGGAATTAAAAGAAGTGAAAGATGCCTAAAAACTTCCTTAAAAAAGAGGAAACATACATTCTCTTCTTTTCTTCCAGCAAACTAACACAAATAGCATCAAGAAGCTCTTGAAACAGGGCCTGGAAATGGACTTGGTTTCGGTCTCCTCGGTCCCAAAAGGTCAATCACATGATTTGGTTACAGGTAATGCCCCCTACTGCTTACCCTCTGAAAAATATGAGTAAGTGTTGCTTTCTAGAAACAAATATTTTCTTTATTACACTGTACTTAAGTCAAAGCCAATGTACTACTTGAATTTTTGCTCATCATTCCTATAAGGAGTATTTGGCATTTTACCTCCGTGGTTCTACTTGCTGATAAAAAGAATACAGAGAATAATTTATTTTTATGGAAAGCAGCCAGTTTATCAATAGAGGGTGATGTGGGACATTTTCAGAACTGCTTCCTGCTCTGTCTCCTCAGGTCTTACACTGACTTGCCTCTCCTCCCTCGTCTTCTTCAGCCCCTCAGAGCATACATTCTTTGGGATGGTGACAAGCACAAGTAGTCCAATTTATTTGAGTCTTTAGACATTTGTGCAGAGGGTTCTGGCCTTTTTTTTTCTCCCGTGTTGCCTTTGGTAAATAATTTTGATAATATTTTTTCCTATTTATCTCCAAATCATGTGGGCAAATCCCATTTATCATATTTTAAAATTACTGGAAGAGCTCAGAAAGCACTTTCTAGAAGCACCACACTTCAGAATTTCATTTAATGCAACTGGAGGAAGAAATGACGCAACACATTTTCTTGATTTTTGAGTTACAGATTTTTAAGAAATTAAATTGCTTTTGCTCCTGAAAATCAGTGGAAAAAGTGAACAAATTCAATTTCTTTTTTAAGTCAAATTGTATTTTTAGTTTGTGAGCTCATTTTGAATTAAAACAAACATCTCTAGGATACTTTGATGAAAGCCATAATGCAGTAACAGCTGGATTCATCCGAATCTGAAGAGTATTTGGAACTAAAAT
Source organism: Calyptomena viridis (assembly GCA_013390005.1). Lineage (NCBI taxonomy): Eukaryota > Metazoa > Chordata > Aves > Passeriformes > Eurylaimidae > Calyptomena > Calyptomena viridis. The sequence continues at coordinate 21,811 of WEIV01002363.1, forward strand.
TCCAAGTTCTATACCCAACAAAAAGCTAAGTCTGTGCTCCCTATGAAATATGTATGCATAATTAGCTCCTCTCAACCAAACAAGCTCACATATTTTTACAGAGCCAACACTGTGCAGGCTGATGTGTTTTGCTGGGTGTTACTCAAAAGAATTGTAAACTTTCCTCATCATCCTACTGGAAATCTGATTCAGACAACTTTGATAGAAGTATTTCTGAACAACTCTGAACTACTACTTCTTTATTTTTTTTTGCTTGTAGCAGGGCATTGAAATTGGACTGCTAAATACTATATACTACATACCTTTTCCTTTAATCTCACTTGTGATAAAAGAATGCCAATAAAGATATGCATGTACTTCCATGACTTCACATACTCTCAAATTATTAGTGTCAGACAGTGAAAGAATAAATGAGTTATCCAAAAGTCTCTTAAATAAATAAATATCCTCATTTATCTATTAGAGATTTGCATAGAAATTACAAAATGCTCAGAGTTAATATTTTAAGAAAAAATTAAACAACTGTTCTTACCTGTGCTGCTTTCAAACTATTACATATGAGATCAACCTCTACCAGTGCTTTTGAATGGTATTTTTTTTGTACTACAAAAGTACATCACATTTACTAGCAAAGTTAAAAATCCACCTACCCACATCAAAACATTCCTGCCAAAATCTGAGCTCTAGAAAGCTTTCCTACTTGTTTTTTAGCTGTTCCTCAAGGAAAAAAGGTTTGCAATCACACTCTGTCCAACTGTTTGTTCTCCTTAACTTCTGAACCTATTGTCACCTGCAAACAAAGTTTATCAGGGACAAAACATAATTAAGTCCAGCAGAAGTTTTAGGAAAAAAAAAAAAAAAAACAAAACCAGTGGCTGGGTAAAGGGAAGCTTCTGAGTGTGGAGAACTTAAGAGGAAAAGCCAGGGCAGGCTCCATGGATATTCAGTGTGTCAGGGCTTTCAGCACAGCATGCAGCAGCCCACTGGGTAACACGAGTACTGGTGAGGATGAGCCACAGCACACGATGCCTCTTGCCAAGACAGTGGCAAGAACTTTGTGGAGGAAATGTCACACAGAAGGAAACATAAGGAAGAAGGAGAAACTGGAGTGAAGAAGAGACCATGTCTGGGGATACAGACACAAATCCATGGGAGAGGAGGCTTTACCAGGCACAGAGCAATTCAGCAACTTTTTTTTTCCCCTGTCATTGCTTTCTGAAGAATTACTACAAACAATTTTGTAAGGAACACCAAGAAAAACAAAAGAACAGGCAACATGGTGAGCTGTATTCCAGCTTTGCAGAAACATGAGACTTATGGTTGCTTTGTTTGCTTTAGGGCTTCAGAAAGTCTGACTGTATGTTTTATCTGCTGAGGGCTTCTTTTGAAGCAACTACAATAAAATACCTTCGATGCACTTAGCTTTAACCTTCAAGTACTCCAGAGTGAAAAGATGGCCAACCTATCAGAAACAAGTATATAATTTTATAATTATTACCTCAAACCTTATACATCCAATCTGCAAATACAGCGTTCAGGGTTCATGACATTACTGTTTCTAAAATTTATTCACGTAGCATCTTCCACTGCAAAGTATGTCACCAACATGAAGTCAGGCAGAGGCCCATGCATAAATACAGTCACACTTTACATTTCTTTGAAATCTTTCATTCTTGAATACCTGAAAATATTATACCATTTCTTAGGAGCAAATTTATCATTTTTGTGTGGCCACTGAGAAAAAAAAAATTATAGCAGCACAGAGCTGTACAGCAATTCTGCTTTTCAGTGAGGTGTATGTAGAATGTTATTTTTTATTTTAAACACCAGAAAAATTTTGCTTTTAGAAGTAATTAGCAGTTTTGGAATTTGGTCAGAAAACAAGTCATTGCCTCTATTTTTGAAAAATATTCCCTAAAATTTTGAGCAACTGTTCAGAACAAAAACACAGTTTATTTCTTATTCTAAAGTATCAAACATGAGGTTTCAAAAGGATCTAATAGGTCAATAACAGAAGTTTTCTGAAAATAATTTTTTCAAAATGTTGTATAAAATAGATTATTATGTTCTAGCAGTCTCATATGGCATACATTTATTCCTTTGTCAGGACTACCTTGTCAAGGGATTCTTTTCTCTGTCTCTTATACTATTTTTAAATACATGAGGTAATGTTTCCTGTGAAGACAATTAGATAGGGAAAGCTATTTTCTTCAACAGGAAGAGTCTCAGGGTTTTGACTGTTTCTAGACACCTTTTTATGCACAAATATAATACTGAGAAGGCAATCATCACTTGATGGCAAGTTAGAGTGCTAAAAGCAGGACAGTTTAAGATGTCAGAAGCCAGCACAGCAAAACCCTTTTGTCTTCCCTACCCATCACTCCTCCCTTTCTACTGCACTTCTTCATCCCTGGGCTGCTCAACCACCCATCTATGGTGTCTTTGGTGGAACAGCATAGTTAGTGCAGCTCTCCACTTGGCATTGTGAAGTTAAAGAGTACATGCTACACATGTATGAGGAAGGAAAGTCAGAACAGAAATGGCTTACCAAAAAAAAAAGAATCTGTCAATAATCTGCATTGAAAAATCTAATTTCAAATTTTTTTTTTAATATTAAATGAAGAAACTTGTTTGCTTTAATTTCTCAGTGGATGGTGGCAACAGCATTAACAAGTTTAATCTAAGTCATTTCTATCAGTTACAGCAAAGAGAAAACTCTGTTTCCTCAAGCAGTTCTACACTCAGGTGGGAACACCCCCACCACTGCCATTGGGACTCTGCAGCACAGGTGTTAACACACTGTGGCTGTCTCAATCCTCAGCTAAACCTTCTTTTTTTAAAACTGCAGTACAAAACTTTCTCAGTTCTTTACAAATCTGTTGTCTCTAAGGAATATTGGGAGATTTTAGAAGGCATTTATGTAATTTATGAAATAAATCACAAACAATCCAATTCTTTCAGTCATCTTGAGGTAGAAGCACGTGTTCAAAAAGAGAGTGTGAGTGCTCTAAGGAGGAGTCTCCTGACTCCATGAATAAGATAAAAATTGCAACTCATAATTTAGAGCTAGAAGGAGACAGTTCTTCATGAATTCAAAGAAAAAAACTTAGATAATTTCATAGAATCATGGAATGGTTTGAGTTAGAAGGGACCTTAATGATCATCCAGTTGTAACCCCCCTGTCTTGGGGAGTGATCCCTTCCACTAGACCAGGTTGCTCAAAGCCCCATCCAACCTGGCCTTGAACACTGCCAGGGATGGGGCACCCAGAGCTTCTCCAGAAAACCTGTTCCAGTGCCTCACAATTCTCCTAGTCAAGAAAATTCCATCTTTCTTCTTAACTTGAGATACAAAACAACCAATTCAACAAAAGATATCATGTGAAGCAGTCTGAGAATGTTTAATGCAACAGCATCTGAATACTATATGTATCCATTTTAAGGATATTTGGAATACAGAAGAAGAAATACCATATATTACTTATTTTTATACTGTGTCTAATACCTTACTGATGTGGCTTCGCAATAATACGATTTGAGAATATCTGCAATGGAAAGTATAGCAAAAATCTTTTAAATAAGCCAAAAGTTAGAAGCTTAATTGTAACTGATTTTCTATTTAAAGATAATGCTTATCAAATCCTACTGCACGTAGGACATTCATACAATGTTTTCTTTTATTGGTACTTGAGTCATCTTCAACACTGTTTAACAGATTGCTATTGATGCCATGAGATTCTTGTATTAAGGTAGATATTTAATTAAAAATTATTACTATAGGTTCAAACTCATGAAATTTAGTCCTATGATAATTTCAACATCTGCTTTACAGAGGTATTTCTCTTTTAGAGGCAGATACAGACTGATTACATGGCCTAAAGAACATGTATCTCCACGTCCTCTTAAAACATTAGGCAAGACATCAAATAGAATCATTAGTCCTTTTCAATCACTCTTTCATAGGTATGAAATAATTTTGCCACAGTAACACAGGAAATGGGAACATGCAAGTGATATATTCCAGGTCTTGAAACGTAGTTTTGCTAATGGAATGTATATTCAGTACTGACTAATAAAAAGCGATTTCAACCGTCAGATGCTTTGAAATGTAAGTTTCTTCAGGAAAAGTCTCTCACTGGAAATACGTTTGTGCCTCTTAAATGAATCAGCACATCATTTCATCATTTACTATAATTTCTACTGTCCATGAGAACCAAGTCCTCGCCCTTCCTTGGACTTTTTAAAACTCTCTTCATAAACAACAAAGGACTTCTATGTTGAACCTTCCATGAGAAGACAACAAATGCAGCCTACCTGTGAGATCAGTTCCTTCTGGAAAGATGAGGAGTTGTAGTGGTTCACGAATGTCACAGAAATAATCCAGCATTTTTTCAAAGTGACTCTTGTCATCTTCCCATTTTCTCTGAATGAAAACAAATGCAGCAACCTGCATCGCCCAGCCTAAGGTTTAAAAAAAATATACCTTTAGTAACATTTCACTCTGTTAGTTCCACAGTATCTGTTATTCCAAAATATTTTATAAATTGTGTTAGACACGACATTTTATTTGCTATCCGGGGGTCCTCAACTGATTACAAGCACTTAGTTACCTTGTAAAAGGAGTTTTGAATAGGAAGAAAAAGAATATATAAATACATTTAAAATTAAAAACTCAAATTACCAGAGTCAGAAAAGCTGTCCAGAGAGCAAGAGTAGGGTCAATGCTGTCATGAAAGGAGGCTGTAGTGAGGTGGGGACCAATCTCTTCTCCCAGGAAACAAGCGACAGGACAAGAGGAAATGGCTTCAAGTTGCAGAGGAGGTTTATATCAGATATCAGGAAAAATTTCTTCACCAAAAGGGTTGTCAAGCTACCCTTGGGAAGAGGCTACCCAGAGAAGTCCTTGAGTCACCATCCCTGGGGGATTTAAAAGTCGTATAGATGTGGTGCTTAGGGATGTGGTTTAGTGGTGGCTTGGCAGTGCTGGTTAATGGGTTGACGGTCGGACTCGAGGATGTTGAGTCTTTTCCAACCTAAACAATGCTATGACTCTCTGAGGTGAAGCATTTAAAACCATGGCCCTCACTAGAATATCCCTGCAACACTGATTTGCTGAGGTGATGGACACGACCTCAGCAATGCACTGCAGGGTAACAGCTGCATTATGTAGAGATGGCTGCCCTTGGTGCCCAATGAACATGTGCAGTGTGCAGAAAATATCTGCTGCTTTGGGGGCTTTATTACATATACCTTCTTACAATTTTCATTATTCACAGGAGAGAATACCAAGTTTTTCTTTACACTTGATTATAGAAAAAAATTATGTATATCCATTTATTTGTATTACTGCACAAGAAGATTTACAGCCTGACATCAAACCGACAATGTAATGCAGTTAAGTAAGTGAAACTGCTGCTGAGCCTGCAGCTCAGGGGTCACACCCCATTATCTTCAATAAGTATTCTCAGCTTTCTTTTTGGCACAAGTATATAGTAAACAGTATATGACATAATATTAGAAGTTCTGTCCACTAGTTCAGACAGCAGGACAAAAAAATCAGGGCTCCAGTTCCACCACACGCCTGTGATGCTCCCTTCCTAAACAGGGCTCAGAAGAGCATGACACTGCCTTACCACTGTACTTGGCTAGTTTGCACCTCATCAGGAAACCAGCACATAGATCCTCCACATCAAAGAGAGAACATGACAGATTCCCATTTGCCTCTTTGCTCACCACAGTTCTCAAAGCCTGTTTTTCCCTTGCTGGTGACTTACAGCGTGCTATTGTTGCACTTTATTTCAGCTTCTCTTTACAGGCATTCCTTTATCCTGTTCATGGCACTATCTCACACGGAGCACATGCTAAAAAACCATTTATTAAAGACACTCAATTTTAAATCAACTCAGTCAGCTTGGATAATGCATTAACCAAGCTGCATAATCTCCCTGTATTGATTAGAAATACTAATTGCGTTGTTAAAGATTTGTGACCTGTACCATGGGGCAGATATTTTCAATTTTTAAATCAGATGGAACATGCATAACTAACGTGCCTTCTGCAATCTGGACCTAATGCATCTCAGATATCCAGATAACTGAATACTGGAAGTGGTTAAATGAATTAAAAAAAGAAATGCCCAGAATGCAATCTCAGCAAATCTTTTCAAATTTGCATGCTATACTTGTAAAAAACCCTTTGTAAAGAAAACCAAACTTTGACCACAACGTTTTATGTGCATTTATGCACATACCACATTCCCACATCTGCGATGTCAAGAAGTATCAGTGCAGCTTTATTAATAGAGGCTATCCATGCTTAAAAAACTATTTGCAGGAAAAAAATAAAGGTAAATTTTACAGTAACTTTAAAATAATGTGTGTAATTTAACTATACTATCTTCTGGCAAGTAATCATCTCCCACTGCTACAATACATGGCAGTAAAATGGTACAAAACCAGTATTTCAAATTGAAATAATCAGGGCTTCATTTTCACACTTGTGTTACACAAAGAAGCCATCTTTCCATACCAAAGGGTGCAAATGCACTTGGTTCCTCTAGAAGATACATGGAAATTGCATGAAGCTGTATCAGGGGAAGTTCAGATTGGACATTAGGAGAAGGTTCTTCACCAAGAGGGTGGTTGGCCACTGGAACAGGCTCCCTAGGGAAGTGGTCATGGCATCACGCCTGGCAGAGTTCAAAGGGCGAGTGCCTGAATGATGCTCCTGCTCATACAGTTTGGTTCTAGGCAGTCCTGTGAGGAGCAGAGTTGGACTTAGCAATGCTTATGGGTTCCAACTGAGATGTTCTGAGATACCTCATCTGATAACAAGTTCATAGGTAACTCATCTGATAACAAGTTCAAAAAAGTGGACTAGCAAAGGACAAAACCCCTCTGAGCAGAAACAGAGATGCCTTGAACCATATAATTTAGAACACTTAGAAGATGTTCCATGGGGCACAGTAGAAAAATAAACAGAGATTAGGGAAGTTCTGATGTGGTTTTGGTGTTTTCCAACCATTCTTACCTCTCTGCCCAGACCTTTTATATGTTTTATGTACCTAGAACACTACGCCTAAATGGAAATCTTGTACTGTGATAAAACATTTTATTGTATGGTATCACACATCAGACCTAAATTATTCAGTCCTTGTTTTCTCATTGCAACAGAGCCTGTAGGCCAAAAGAAGGGAAATAAGAAGCAAAATAAATGCCCACTTGGGAAACCTGCAGATACTTTCCCAGGTCACCAGCTCCTCAGGAAGAGTGATTTTGGCCCACAACAGAGCGAGCACGGAAAAAACCTCACTGCCAGATCCCACCCTCTCCCCTACCTTTCTTCATGTAGCACAAGGCTTTAAATTGCATGGAAGTTTGCACACAATTCTTTCTAGATATCATTCTTCAACAGCACTGTGAACATCAAATTATGAACACCTTTAGCTACTACAAAAGATGCTGCTTGGGTGACTTGTGCTTTACCTAACTAAACTGCATAAAGCAGATGATATAGTGCAGTAGTTTCCCATTCCTTCTCTAAGTGGTGGTGTTATTTATGGGCTATGAATAATTAAACAGAGCCAGTAATGTAATGACAGTAGGATGTCAGGGAGGAGGAAGAAAGAAAGAGTGGGAAAGGAGTTGAGAGGCATTCAGTTTTTAAGATAAACAACAGGTTTGATTTTCTAACGTTTCCAACAGATAACATCCAGTGTTCTGGAAGAATTTGTCTATCTTTAAGTGTGTATCTGACTAGATAAAGCAGTCCTGACTGTTCAAGTAAGAACAGATTATCTAACAGATAGATGAGCAACAGTAAAGGACACAGGTTTCCTCCTGACTTACCCCAGCACAGCACGCTGCACCAATATTCTGCATCTGCTTGTGTTTTAAGGCCTCCAGTGAAAGACAAGAAAAGCATCAACTCCCTCCTCCTACAAAAACCCTGGTCCATGCACCAGTGGGAGAGAATGCCTGCTGTTCACGTGTGTCACCATCCCACCAGATTCAAGCAGGAAAGGAAACCCCACACAGGCTTGCAGACGCTTGCTTTTGAACAAAGCAAAAGCAGCTCTTGCTTTGATTTCCGTCCTACAGTGTGTCTGCATTGTGCTGCTGGAAAACCAACATATAACAAGTCCAAGGCATGACATGGGAGCCAAATGGGAATGCACAGAGAAATGGGAGGAATTCAGTAAATCAGCGGGCAGGATGAAAGGTTTTGCTAATCAGCAAGATTTATGAATAAGCAGCAGAAGGCAGTACCTTCTTGTGTGCAGCCTGCAGTGAGACATGACATTCAGTTAATTAGTTTTAAGTCAACATATTGTTCAACAAAAGTAAATATATTTTGCTCTTTTTGCACAGCATTTTTTGTTGTCTAAAAGCCCCCAGGCAACAGGAATTTTCCTAGGAAAGGCAGCATTTACTTGACTGTGGAAAAATGGTTGCCTTTGGATCTGCAGATTCTTGAGAAATCATTGACTACAAAAACACAGCAGAGAAACAGTAAAGCTAAAGGAGCCATAACAATGCAACTCCATTTCTTTGCTAAAATAATCTTCTTATAGGAGATGACATTTTGGATAACTAACATTGCTTGGAAAAGTACACAAAAAGCATCACAGTGCCCAGTTCGTGTTCAAAATTGCAAAACAGCAATGCAAAAACCTACCAGACAGAAGAGTCAGCCACACTGACCTTTAAATAAACTTTTCAGAGCTGAAAAAATAAACAAGGCAGCTTAAAATCTCTAGTAACAAATACATGATAATGACATGTATTCTATCAGGACATAATTCTGCACAGAAAAAAAATGTGCTTACACAAAAAAGAAAGCCTGCTATTGAACTACAGAAATGTGCTGTACATAAGAATTCCCTCACTGCCTTGGGGATAAAGCAAATTATAGCTTATGCAGGTCGAGAATTTGCAGCATTGTATTAAAAATGCTAGCTCCAAGTCTAAAGCTTTTTAAATCTAAGACCCTGCACTTCTGTTTTCCTCACCCCAAATTCCTTTAAAAGAAAATAACACTTGAAGCTGAAATTTCTTGAGTGTGTTTTCATTGCAAAGGTAATTTGGAAGTAAGTAGACACTGAGGATGGAGGTGNTAGGCTTAATAAGAGAAATCACTCGAAAGCTCATGATCACGATGTACACAAATAATTGGGCCCATTAACAGTTTGTTATTCCAAATGTTTTGCTGCATAAAATTACCACAAGGCAACACACACACAACTCTGAATGTTCCCTATTTTGAAGATTCACAGGGATTGAAAAGATATTGGCACACAGAAAATCACACAGGAAGCCAGGGTGTATAAACTGTTGAGTTTTCATCAGTATAGACTGATTAGCATATTTCTGCAAATTGAATTAGAATAGGCCATTTGCTGTTGTTGTTTCTTTTGCCTAGATAGTTTTATATCTAAAAACCCGATGCAAAGTAAAACATTTTTAAAATTTAATCATTTGAGTGCACAAACTAGGAAAATAAAGAAAAAATGCTTCTTGAAACAATATTGTAAAGTACAATCTCTGCTCTTGGCAAGTTTTCTTTACCCGTGTTCGTTGCCAATAATGTAGTTAATAAGAGTACAATGAATTGAATAATTACCATCTGATCGGGCGACTTCTTTGTGCGAATTACAGAACTAGAGATAAACTAAGAGATAAAATTCACAAATATAAATTCACAGTAGTGCTCCTAATTTTATAGTGAAACATCTGATTCAATCTATTTGTTAATTTGATTCAACTTATTTGGAAGATGTCTATTTAAAAACCACTATGCTTTTGCTATTATCTTGCCCTATAAGATCTGAATATTAACCTGCATCTGCTCTAAAATTTTTATGGTCATGTCCAGTTTATGTTCACACTATGTATTTCATACACATCTATACCATGTAGTGTCTTATGTATTACAGTGTATGTGAAGTCTAACCCTTCTTTTCTTACTAAAGCAATTTAAGTTAAAAAACAGCAATACTAGAAACACAGATTTTTAAGGTAACTGAAAAAAAGAAAAATATTCTGGGTTTGCTCTGATCAGTTAGTTTTACCTTTGACTTCTCCATAGTTCTCACACATTTTTTTCTTTAACAAGTTATTCTAAATTTTATGTTCATTTAAGTCACAATCAAATATTAATGCTTTCTATATTTCCTTTGCTCTGGTTCATTCTCTTATGGGACAGTATAGGATGTACCAGTATCAACTTCTGCTTTAACTTTTTGTTTACTTACAACACAATTACAAGCTTCTTCAAACAATGTTTGCAATACGTTTTGTTGTCAGGGCAAGAACAATACTGCCAACAAGCTAGAAGAATTGATGTCTCTCAATGAAGGCACACACACAAAATGTGTGGAAGTATGTGGGAAAAATTCATTAGAGTATTAGCAGGATATGTATGTATACAAAGCACCCAGTCAGAGATGTATCATCTTCTTGGAAAGTATTCTTTCAACATTAAATCTCCGAATCATGACTCAGAAGGATGCTATTTGGACACTGCATACTCAAATATTAATTCTACTTCCTAAATTATACCATTTTTATAGAATAAGGACAATTAGATGATCAACTTTTCCACTGTATTAGTGCTACTTACAAAATGCTATAAATGTCTTTAATGACTATTAAACCTATTCAGTTACAGCATCCATCTTAAAATAATACTTAAATTCAATTTGATTTGATTCACTGTGTAAAATCAGAGCAACATAATATTACCCAAAAGTAAAGCAAACTAAAGCAGAGGCTTAAACCTCTAGGATGGCTGGAAAGTTGCCTTTTCTAATGCATTTTAGAAATACATCAATACAGCAAAACAGTGCAAGAAAACGTAAGTATCAAAAAAGGTGAGTCTTGTCCAACACGTATCTGGAGAAAAGCCCCATGTGGTTCCAAAATCTCCAAAACCAGAAAGAAAATCTAGTTGTTAAAACTGTGGGGGAGAACAAACAGGTCCTACCAAACCGTGAAAGACTCTCCCATGGATATGTCATCTTAACTGCGACTCAGGAATAGAGAGAGATTCTACAACAAAATACCACTTCCATAGACCTGCATCCCCTTCAGATGCTCCCTCTCCTCCACGGAGGAGAGTGAAAGGAACTCGGCCTGATGAGCTGAGCTGTACTGATGCTTCATAACTCACCNAAAAGGCATGTAATGTTATAGCCAGTTTAAGGTCCATTTCTGCTTCACAGTAATAATCCTTCACACTTAAAACTTCAAGAGAGTTTTCACCAGGAGCTACTGGTGGAATAACAATTATGTTTTCCATTAGAGAGCATACTCTTCAACTTCTACTTTAAAAATCATGCAGGATCACAACTCTACGGTAATTAAGTGTGGCAGCTCATAATTGAATTACTAGAAGACAAAGCATCACAGCTCCACAAAAC
>WEIV01002363.1:36780-54705 GCA_013390005.1 Calyptomena viridis
AGCCTGTTCCTGGTGTACAGAAATAGGACCAACTCCTACAGGCTATAATCAGGCATTCTGCAGGCAAATCTCTGACTGAAGGCAGTAGAAGTTTTGGCAGAAGGACTGCAAAACTAATTAAATTCCTCCCCCAAGTATATATATATATATTTATAGATAGATAGGATGGTGATGAGAGATGAGAAAATACTGCAGCAACAGCTAAGAGCAGAGTAGTGCTCCCTTGAGACGCCAGCTCTGGCAAGATGTACTGAAATGCTACAAGAATGTTTCTGAAATTGAGATTACTGAAATGTAGTATCTCTTTCTGAAAACTTTACTGCACACAATTCATCAAGCCAAAGGTACAGTTCCAGGAAGAACAGACCATCTGTTTTTCTTTGGACTCCTTTTTCTAAAGCTCACCTTTAATCAATTTTAAGGTTTTTTTCATACACTGGGACGTAAGAGATTAATAACTTAAGAACTGGATAAACGACTCAGTGAGTCTCCTTGAAATACTGAATCCTCTGATTTTAATTATAATTAACTAGAAAATAACTGCCTACTTGTAATACAGACTCATTAAATCTGATACCTTTACACTTTTAACCTACAAAGGAGGCGACAAGAACTCTGGATCTATTTCCATTCCCAGCTTTGCCCTTCACCTCCCTTACATGCCACTTGAAGGAGCATAATCTCTCATAGACCTATTTTTACACCCCAAATGGGAAACTACTTATGACAACAAACGTGCTATGCTGAATACTGTCAAGGTTTTCAAAAACATGGAAATAGAAGGGTTGTATTATTAACCTTATCTTACACATAATTTTAAATCAAATGCTTGCTAAAAAAAGCCTTTGAAAGATCAGAAAAAATGCACTGAAAGCAACAGAGTACATTCACTCAAATATTTCTCAAACTCAAAGCAAGATTACCATTAGATTAAGATTCATTAGAAATTACATTTAGCCAATGTATCAAAGTTCCCTAATCCTACACTTTCGACTATGTACAACTAATCCATATAAATATATGAAAAGGTAAAACTGACAGACATGATAAAAATAGCTGGTTGAATTTCCACTAATACTGTAACTTAAATGATCAACACCTAAAAGTATCAATTACAGATGCAGTGCACTGAAAGTGTCTGGTTGATTTCCAAGTGATCTTATTTTCACAAGCAAATAAAATAAAACTCCTAGGTAAAAACCAAGGGACACAACCTAAAATTCAAACCCAAAACCTGACAAGCATCTATTAAAGGTCTGTCACATAACACAGCAGAGCAGAGAGTGGTAAGTAGGAGAAATTCTACTGTTACTGCTGGGATTCAGGGCTGTCCATTTTAAACACCATTCTGTGCAGTGATACTGCCCCAATGAACTTCACACAGATTCATCTTTTTCCCTCAATCTTCAATTAATCCAAGGGTCTCACTTTCCAACAGTCCCCTAATTACATGGCTATACAGAATACTTTATTTTTGCAAGAAATTGCCACGCAAAACACAGCCTGACTGAACACAGACATATATATTTCTGAGGCCTCTTTTTAGATGCACTATGATAAAACCGAAGCTTATCTTTCATAATTTTAGAGCATCAAATCATGGCTTGGGTGAAGGACACAGTTTAGCTGAATTCCCCTCCTGTGATTAATAACATAACATTAACAGTTTACGGAAAAATAAGCTATAATTCACAACATTGCAACCAAAGGACACAAAACCCACTGACTGTGGAGGGATCTGGCACAATAGTAATGGGTTATAAGACTACAGATCCAGCCATCCACTCCACTCTACCACCAGAAATTGTCATCCTGTAATGCAAACAATAGGAGTAAATGTCTGACTGTGACACCTCTACATCTCCACAGTCCACAAAGTGGAGTATGAACCCAGAATTTTGTTAGTGGCTTAAGCTACAACATCAGATAATGAACAAAGATGGCATCATGGTCGGCTAATATTGACCTGCCACAGATCCACCGTGCCTGAGCCTACTCANTTGTCCATTTTAAACACCATTCTATGCAGTGATACTGCCCCAATGAGCTTCACACAGATTCATCTTTTTCCCTCAATCTTCAATTAATCCAAGGGTCTCACTTTCCAACAGTCCCCTAATTACATGGCTATACAGAATACTTTATTTTTGCAAGAAATTGCCACGCNCTATTGGATGTGCTCAGTTTATGCAGAGAACTGAGAACTGAGTTTGGAAAAAAAAAATCAAATTTGAAAACAAAAAAAATTTAAAAATCAACCTCTAAACAACTCCTAACACCTTTTCAGGAATTAGATTTTGCCAGGCATAACTTAGCATTCAAGCTACTGAAGTTAACCTAGGAATTTTATTGAAGGCCTTAACAAGCAAACATACAAATGTTTTGTTAACAACAAAATATATGCTACTTTTGAAGAGATAAATCTATGAATCTTCCAGACTATATTCCTGATTTCATCTTCCATTATTGCTTTAAAAACTTGCATATGCAGCTGATTCCAAGACTTCAAAACGTCTCCCGTGTATTATGAAGACGAAACATTTATCTAAATACATATTTTCTCATTTCCTGTCACATTAAAAGAGATGTCTTTTGTCAAGTAGAATTGACCTTAACGTTTGGCTGCTAGGGAGACAAAAGCACGTTACCCAGTTGTAACTCTTACTAAAAGCCAGTATGAGAGTTCCTCAGTGTGGAATCCTGCCAAAATTATCTGTTTAGATAAATGGCCTGACAAAAGGGAACCATAAATAAGGTTACTCTTTCGACATCATAAACTTGACGCATATCCTGCCCAAGCTAGCTTTGTATAAAGCACCAAATAAATCTAAGAGAGAAATAAAATGCAGAGATGCTTTTATTTCAGATAAGTCTGCCTATTTATTCAGAAACCATTTGTGCAACAATTTTTGGCCTATCTAAAACTATTTTTCTGAGTACGTGCAAATCAGATCTGTTTTCAGCCTACATCACTATAAATCCTAATTATTTCATATCCTGTACAGCACATTTTGCATATCCAAGTTCAATTTCAAAGCAGTTATTAAAAAGAACTATCAACTTTGCAATTGCCTGGAGGGTTGGTTTTTTTTTTAATCTTCACAATTGTGTACATTGGATCATAAAGAAAGAAGCTTGATGACAGCATTTGCAACGTGGGGTGAAATAGCATCAAAAACAGTGTTGAAAGAGACTTCAAAAAGACTGAATATCATTTTTCATTATTTTGAAAAACGTTTTCAGTATGTAAAGCAGAAATATTTTTACCTACGAGCAACAACAACACATATAGTATCTTAAAAAAAGAAATGCTTAAGCATGTATTTCAGGCATCCTCTGGAGATTTAAGGTTTAATTGCTCAATATGCCAGATATTTTACACAAGTTTTTCTCAGAATACTGAAACAGATTTTAAACATATGTCATTTAACAGGTTATGAACAGCGCCAGGCATCATTTAAACATATTTTCCTTTCAAATTAAAGGGTTTAGTGACATACCAAATCCTGGAATGCTTTTGAGACTGGATTTGAGACAGATTTTTTCAAGTCTGAGGTAGCTGTATCGCAGCAGGCAGTTCCACAGGAACATCCAGTCCATTCGTGTGCGATGGTTCATGATAATGACACTCCTTTCTCCAGGAACAAATCCGTCTCCAGTGACAACCACCTTGGCACCAAACACCATTTCCAGCAAGGCCTAGGAATAGTATCTCAGTATTATGGCTTTACTCCCAGAGGAAAAGCATCAGCCCATTAGCAATAAAAATTAATTTGAATTATATCATTTCACTTCTTCACTCACATCATCACTGGTAAACAAACTTCTGATTGTTTTGTAATAAAGCAGTCATCTTTTCTGCAGTAAAAGCTGTTTAATGGAAGAGGAAACACAATTAAATAGTACTTCCTAAAAAGCACTCTGTTATAATCACTGCATTAAACTTACCTCTCCTTATTTTTCCAAGAATACTATCACATAAGAATATAGATAAGAGAGTCAGTGTGGATTACAATTTGACAGGTAATCAAAGGAGAGACTGGCTGCACAAATAATCTATTGCTCAATATTGTCAGGATATCAGAAGCTGCCTTGCATTTCTGCTTGGGACCAAATGGTCAACATGTTTCACTCCAAAAGCATGGAACAAGCCTCAGACTTAGTAGGACACAAACATGAGTAGGGGCAAACAACTGTTTCCATTTTGCCTAAACAGTCAGTGATGCCAGAAGTCGTAAAGCATGTTTCTCACTTTACCTGCTATATATGGCTGTGAAGGGTCAAGTTAGAAATAATTTTATATATATATATATTAAAAAAAATGTAATTATACATATTAAATATTTATATAATATATTAGATAATCATTGGTGGTTTATCAGAACATAAGAGCAGGCAAGAGCCACACAGTCAGTTTAACAGGGCCTGGCGTCACAACTTGGACAGTCAGACCATAAGCACATGACTAGTTGTAGTAACTACAACTGTAGAGCCCAACAGAATGCTCTGGTCACATTCACACCACATCCAAATTGCCTGTCGAAAACGATTTCTGACCCATGACAATTCTCAAATCATATGGGAAGTGTATGGGGGAGTGCTGGTTGGTTACAGCAAAAGACCAGGACCAGGCAAAGAATTCAAAAATATGGATGGCTGAATGCTAGTGCCTTACAACCTATTAATGCTTAGTGGAAACACAGTGGAAAACAGGTACAAAATCCCACGAAACAGAAGCAGACATCAGAAATTACCTAGAGGTATGACTTGAGGCCCCTAATGTCAGGGTCACTGGCAGGACACTGTTCAACCCAGTTAGCATAGAAAAAGAAACCAGCAAAACACAATTGGACATCTAGAGGAATAAATTTACCCTTTGGCCCTGACATAAAAAGCACCTCAAATTACCTCCTTACCTTCTCTTCCCCATTCTTTTTCAAAAAAAGTACAGAAAAAGAACAAAGACTGGGGATTTAAACAGAGCTCTATAAAGTAAAGCAACTCTCTGTTCTGTTCACATTTCTGCAAACTCTGTGCCAAAGAATGACAAAGAAAACAAGTTTCCCAGTTTAAGTCACCTGTAAAACTAGAATGTCATTCTCACAATCACAAATGGCTTGAGATCTTAGAATGAAAAGCATTATATTTGCAAGTATTAATACTATTAATAACTCAGCTCACTATAATTCCAGAACAGGTGTTGCTATCAAGAGTAACTATGGGCCACTGCAAAAGTGGTACAGGCAGTATAGCTCAGAATGGTAAACAGTTATCTTCTTTTCAGAAAGAAGAGAAATAGCCTTTGTTGGGTAGTTTAATAAGAACCATATTACACATTTAACATCAAGTTAAACATAATAGTGAACAGCTGTCCTGTTCTACATACCCTGATCCTAATATAAGCCAAACTAAACTGAAACAGTTAAGACCCCCCCTGCTGTCCCATCTTACTTTCCCTTTCCTAGAAAGGAAATTAAATGTGATAGCAGAGTGAGGAAGGTAGAAATTTCTTACATGACAGAGGTCAGGGTCAGAGTTTCCCTGCTGGAGTCCAACTGGTACAACAGCATTTTATTGTCTGGAGGCACAGACCAAGAGCCTGCTTCTCCTGACTAAGAATGGAATAAGTGTAAGGACAAAAAACTAAGGAAGACAAGGTATGAGCCTCAAAAAGGTGCAAAATCTTTTTGAAACTCCTGTCCTGAACCTAAATCCCCAACATCCTCACAGGAAAAGACAGAATCCTTTTCACAAAAATATTAAAACTATTTTGGTTCAGGTCTAGCATGAGATAAAATCAAACTTCTAGATAGCAAAAGCTATCACATACTAGTTGCAATAATCCAGAATTATAAAGCACGGGCAGCCAACCAAAGAAGAGACCAGTACTAGATTTCGTGGAGTTTGAAATTTTAGAAAAAATTAGAAGACAAACAGAGAAAAGGTTATTTTGTGACACTATCAGTTCTCTGTTAAATTTCACCATGACACAAAATAACCATCTCTATTTCCTTTATTGGTAATTATTTCTGCCCTCCTAATTTCACCACATTCAGTAATGATGAAAAGGACAAAAGTTTTAGAATATGAAACAGCTAACAACCCTTTAAAACACACAAGACACAGTGAAAGCAGAAACTATTTGACATGTAATAAAGATAAAACTTGCCTTATGCCACAAGATACATATTCTGCATATCAATTTGGCATTTTACTTCAGAAAGTTAAACAAATCTTTAACGGCCTAGAGGAACAAAGTCCCTTGGCTTTTAGATAACTGATGAAGAGACTGATCCCATTCATATCGCCTTTCCTCTGCAACAGTTCAAGGAAGGGCTTTGTTATTGATTTCCAGACTCATAGCTATAAAATTGATGCATTGTAAGTGAGGAATACTTCATTTCTAGGGGAAGCTCTTATTTTTCCCTTGAAATAATTTATCTCTAATTCAACTACAAGGACTAAATTCTAAGAGGATTAACAGTGAAGGTTGGCAACAGTGTACCAGACTGTGGATAATTTTCCTTAATGAGATAGTTGGAGCAGAGTCCAAAGGAAGAGTTTACAAGCCAACTCATTTAGGAAGTTTGCAATTTAAAAAAAAAAAAAAAAAGAAAATCTTTCTCTGCATCTGAGTGACACTGGATGAAGATGTCACAAAATTAAGACACAGCATTAGTCTACATAGAAATTAAACTGTGGAAGAAGAGGGGGAATGTAAACAAGCACACAGTTTGCAACGCTGAGCTAAGCCCTAAGTTTCCACAGAGAGTAAGTGCGTTAGGGCTTGTTTTGGCAAAAGCATAAATAACTTTAAAAAAAAATTAAAATAAGACCAAAACTGTTAGTGGACAAACTAAATTGTGGGATTATGAACAACTGCCCAAAACCTGGCTCAAACTGCAACTTACCACTGGCAGCGTGAGCCAAGTGGCCACGATGCGGTCAGTGATCCAGCGATACCAGGCCGGTGAGATAAACATCAAAGGTAGAAAAGGACCCAGCATGAATATACTTCCAAAGAAACTTCCCAAGAATAGTGCAAGTACAAAGTATATCCCTTTCCATGACACCATGGCTCTGAAAAAGAAAGGTGGCATTATGTTAGAGAGACAAACTGAAAGTAATTATATAATTCTTCAAGTCTGTAAGCCCAGCTTGAGGTAATAATCCCCCTTTTTTTCCATGGCTAACAACACATGATGGCAGTAAACACAATCAAAATGTTCTACTTCACAAGCAGTAGTAAGAAAAGGACTTTATAAACACAGTGATTTGTAAGGTGAATTGGGATATTAACAGGGCCATAGAAGTATTGGCTCTGTCATAACTTCCTCCACTTATTACAACATGTAGTTCCGCTCAAAAATCTTCTGCAAGTTACTTTGTCATCCAAAGGTACAAAAGAACTGTAAGAAAGAACACCAGCTACATTAAACATTTCAGCCATTATCTTTGCCATTGGTGAAGTACTAATGTTACCATTTTCTAAAGACAGGAAACCTTGCTTTTCTATTTCTCCATCCTGTTTCTTCTTGCTAAACACAGTGTTGCAGAAACTCATCTTCCCCACCTAACAAGGGTCTACATGTGACCACCATCACAAGCTGCTCAAACCTTGCAAGACTGACCAGCCATTTCCATCACCAGCTCCCTTTTCATCCCAACAGGCTGGGCAAGCAGAGGCTGAAACCTCCCAATTCACTCTGGCTTTAAGAACTCATCACTTTTTGAAGTCTGTTGTACTTCAACTGTCCTTATCAGTTATTTTCCAACTTACCGCACCAAAAAGCCAATAGCCTTTGGTTTTGAAGGCTGTAGTCTAGACTTGAAATATTTCAGTGTCTGTGCTATCAGCTACACTCCCTTATTATAAATTAAAATGTACAGTACACTGAGCTTCTTAATGCATTACAGCAGAACACTCAGCAATCCTCCAAGCATTTGTAATAGCTACATGCTTTCACAATTTAGCAACTACTACCAGTTATGACAAAGCAAATGTGGAAATATCAATTCTCTAAATTAGGGCCTAAAAATAGACTGTTTTCATCTATTTAGCACTCAGCCAATTGTTTATAAAATCAAAGGTTAAGTAGAAGTCACTTTTTAGTCACTTTACTGAATTCCTTTTTTGACAGGCTATTTTAGAAATTGTAAGAACTCAGATAGACAGGACTTCAGGACAAGAAAAACAGGAAGCTGGTGGTTTTAATTTTAAAATGAGCAATGGAAAAGTAATCCATTAAGCCTTGTGTACTGTAACATACATGATTTATCTCGAGCACGGTTTTGTACAACATCGACAGCAATAATGTTTGCACAGCAAAGTATTTGAAAGTCAAGAAATGGCAACACTAGCGTTGCTAGTACAAGAATTTGCTTCTGCTACTTCATGTTGACAAGTAACAAGAAAGTAGCTCTATTTTGAGATACTTTTAGGTTTAAACAATTTCCTAAACGGTACTGTATTTGGAGAAAGGCCGAGAGAAGAGGCCATGCACATTTGTTAATGCAAGGATATAGGAAACTGTATTTGGACTTATGCAGCATAGTAAAACAAGTAACACTAAATACAAATGTTTGCTGATAGCTATATCAGAAAGATTTTAACACAACGAAATTTGAATTCAAGCAAACACATTTTCAGCCTGGAATACAGAGCCCTTGCTTTTCTACCACAAGCAGGAACTAAATAACAATGTGCCTACACATATATACAAGTAGGATCAATTCTGACACATCAAGGGATCCCTGAAGAACAATGCATTGAAGTAACAATGTTTCACCTGCCTTCTTGTATTCGTTATTGCAAACCTTCCTGTGGAAAGTCAAAAATAGATGTAGAACAGGACAAAAAAAAACCCAACCAAAGAAACCCAAAACCCAGAGAAAAACAAGAACAACAGAAAACAAACAAAACCCCCAAACATTAGTTGCAGCAAGACCAGAAGAAAAAGCCTTCTCCTGACATCAAGATTTGAGACCTCCTGCAAAAGGCTGTAGAGAGGTTTAAAATTCAATGTGCTTGATCTAATCAGGCATTTCTTGAGGAACAACTAGAAACATGTAGAGACAGTGTTCTCAGACACATGGTGTGACTCTTGGGATGTCCTGTGCAGGGCCAGGAGTCGGACTTGATGATTCTGACGGGTCCCTTCCAACTCTGCATGTTCTATGATTCTACGAAAACCTGCTAGCAGACACAGAAAACAAGTTTGTTAAGCTTTAGTCACCTGCTTTGGTCCTCTGCATCACTCAGATGCAATGACCTTGCTCAGACAGACACCCAGGCTCCAAGAGACTGCTGGATACACGGAGGTGCACGCTCCAATTCCAAATACCTGAGTATTGCACACAAGCAACCACAGAGCTAACGAGAGGAGACATCACTCTGTTATCCTTCTACACTCTTTGGAAAGCAATGTGGGTCACTTGCTTACAGGCCATCCTTTTCACAGTTTATACTGGTCCTTCCCTCAAATTATTGCACAGAGCCAAAGATTTAAGAAAAAAAATTAACTCTTTTTTTTTTTTTTTAAGATGAAAGACTGTCTTGTAAGCACTTTGTTTGTTTGTTTCAGATGAAGGTATATGAGCTGTGGAAAAGGCCTGAGGAAGTTCTGAATTTTCTCTTCTTCAACTGGCACTCCAGCAATACTTCCTTTAAGTATACTTTTACTATATATACATATGTGAGTTATACTGCATTCCAGCAGGTTAAATATTGTGGTGTTTATCTCTAGACACAAAAGACACCATGTGTGTTTTCAATTGATGCCATTTATCACTCTTAAAGCCACATTTTTAGTGTGATACAACATCGCATTTTGCTTATTGCTTCTATATAATGCATGATATACCTTTAAACATATACATATGCATTTATCTAGAATAACGGATAGACTTTGCCTCTGAATTACCTCCACTAAAGTAAAGTACCTACCACGCAAAGAGGTATGAGAACAGAAAAACAACTCCCTCTGAATCAATTTGAGCAAAAGTGCAGGGTGAGAAGCCTGTGGCAATGTGAAGAACAGCAGAGAGTAACTATCCAGCTGGCCTTCTGAAAACATTACTGAGCAAGCTCATTTGTAAAAAGGTCAAATTGTTAATACACTCAACCCCTTTGTTTTCATTTGTGGGTTCACATGGTGGAGTTACAGCCCAGACACTAGTTTATGTGATTTCAAACACATCTGCCTACACATGTCACTTGAGAAACATTTACATATACTCTCATTTTAGCCAACATTTGAGGATGGATATTCATCACCCAAAGAGCTGCCGGGCACATGTGTTGCTCCACATGTTTTAGCACAGAGAAGGCAGAGAGGATGATGAAGCCCCAGGCTGGATTTGACACGCACACCAGCCCAGGTGCACCACTGAAGCCTCAAGAGCTCTCTAACTCAGGCAGTGCACAGGGACAAAACTCCAGTAGCTCCTTGGCTGAGAGCACAGTGGATGAGTTTGCGAATTGTGCAGAGCCAGCTCTGGGCAGACAAAATAATTAGTCACAACTTTGTCCTACCAGAGCTTCAGTACAGTTTGGGAATTGTCCTGTCTCTGGAGCAGTACAGTCATGTTCACACAGTGCTGCAACTTGCCTAATAAACCCTGTCTCACCTCTGTATCCTCACCCTTTTCCCTCTCAAACAGCAACCCCTATACCAGCCCTCCATTCCACATTTCCCATCCTGATGCTGCAATACTCCTCCCACAAAGACCGTGTTTCACTCCCTCTGCAATACCAGCTTGTTTGGGCAGGCAAAGAGCAGGAGGCTCCACTGCCCTCCTGGCAAGGGAAGCAGTAGTGCTGAGGACTGCAGAGACGGCTTGTGGGCTGAGCTCCCCAGTCCTGACAGGCCAGGTCACACTATGCACCCCCATGTCAACTTGTGTTGGCACTACAAGGGCTGTTGTACCCAGTTCAGAAACCTACCACCAAAGGCAACAGGGAACTGACTATTATCATCCTTTTGCGTCCCTCAGCCCCTGAAATACCTACCTTAGAAAGAAACTGTCTCTAAGATATGTCAGCCATCCCAAATCTAACATCAGCATTCAACGAGAGAAGTAACAGCTACAAATCAATGCAAAATACATGCCTGCAACTTCAAAACATGATTAAAAACCAGCCAAATAATCTCAAAGGAGGACTACTAAAATGATCTAAAACAAATGTGAAAAATCTCAAAACAAAGAAAATTGGAGCTGACTCATGTCAGAAATTAAATACCCAAGAAATGAATTAAAGGATTCAACAGGAAGTCTGAATAGAACCCAAGCATTTTCAAAGTACAGGAGTATTCTGTTACTGCTGTTGACAACTATCTCTTTCTAATGCAGCAATCACTTTCAACAGTGGATTTAGCAGGTATGATGGTCTTTCTGTATCTTTAAAGCCACTTTCCATTTGCTGTGTGGGTCAGAGCTGTGGGGAAACAGTCAAAAGACTGAAAGCTACAAACAGTGAGAAAGACAGCACCCTCATACTGGGCTTATAGTTCTTCATCTATTTCGTGGCAGAACTCCAAGTTATTGGGGTACTGTACTTCACATGTTCTCGTTGCCATAGCAGAAGGAAAACATGCCCTGTCTCCAGGTAACTGGAAACAATAATTCTTAAAATACAATTTCTGCTTTCTATTTCAGTTAATTTTAAAAATTCTTGGCTACAAGGGGACAAATTACTTTCCCAAACAGTTTTTGTAAACTTCATCTTTATTAGAATATTTACCTGAAATTATTTCAATATTCTATGCAAACAAAATGTTTGCATAGTAACATAAAGCAAAGGCACCTTCCTGTGAAGGAATCCTTCCTGGATTTTAGCTCGTTTTGCTTAACATCTGATTACTTTAATTGATGGTACAGCTGGAATGACAGACAAACCACAGCTTATCATGGTTTGTTGATTTCAAAATAGATCTTGATTTCAAAAGATTTTAAACAGCCTGTTCTCTACAAAAAACTTTTCTTGACAACTGATTCTATGGCTTTTAAGTGGGCAAAGGATGCAAAATAAGTTCATCTGATAAGAAACAAAAAAGTTCTAAACTTAAAGGTCTAGAAGTTTCAGAGGAGTCAAGACTCACCACACGATTCACGTTTCCTTAACAGCTCCTGGCTAATTCAAAGTTCTTGTACAAACAGGCTAATTCGTCTTCCAGGTTCAATGTAAAACAAGATTTTAACCTCAGCATGGCATTAAGCAATACTACCTGGCAAACAGAGCCAGCTGCCTGATAACTAGAGAGATTTTTAAGCACTTAGTACTACAAAGATAGCAAATCAGGTTTTATTGCACCACTGAAAAAATAAATGCTCTTCAGTGCCAATAAAACAAGAGTGTATTATTACTGGTCAGCATGTTTAATTCAATCAGCACAGGCAATAAAACTATTCATTAGTCTTCAAAAACTGAATGGGGACTACTAGGCACTGGATTTAGTGCTTCTCTCAGTCAATTACCAGTGGAAAGTGTAAATGCCAATTAAAATCAAGCAGAAACTCACACAGACAATCACGACTTTTCTCTAACAGTTCTGCAAAGAAAGCCACCAGTTAACTACAAATTGACTTACTTTTATATTTCCACCAAGCATGGCAAATGAAAGAGGTGAGTTGGAAATTCCAGCTCCCCAATTCAATTTTGCATTCTGAAATATGATTTCCAAATCTGAAGATACAATTTTCACAACAATTTTTAAAACTTTTGATCTGGGTGAGGTGAATGGAACTTCAAGGAGGTGAGCAAGAGGTAAACAAAGACTGCCAACTTCCCACATGTCCATTAAACAAGCCAAACTTTTACTTATTCACTGTTTTTTAAGGTTACTAAGGAAAATCATCTAGACAGGAGAGCAGGCAGAGAGCAAACAGGCAGAGCTTGTGAGGCAAATAACAAGGGGTCTCAGCAACCACTGAGCAGGTGGCCAAATGATGAAACATCAGCCAGGCAGACAAAGTTTCAGTGGAAATGACACATCCCAGAAAAATGTTTCAAGTCCAACAAAATTGCCATGCTTTTCTGAGTGTTTCATGTTTTTCTTCCAGAACAGCATTTAAAATGAAATTTTCATCAATTCTTGCACTCAGAGCAAGAAACTAGCTGCTATGTAATACCTTATTTAAAAAAGAAATCTGCTCACAGCAAGCTTTTGTCCACTGACTCCACTGTATTTCCAGATCCACAACTTACTCCATCTCTTCTCACTTGTTACAAAGAACTGCAGAAATAGCAGAGGTTATAAGGGAAGCAGTGACAGGAGAAAGCTGAGTTATTAATTGCAGAGATATCTACTTTAATCAGTAGCCTACACAATACAGATGAGAAGCTCCATCGGTCTCCACAGACCTCTTTATGAACTACATTTTATTTCTGATCCTTCTCTTAGGCACTTCGGTATTTTATGGAACATACAAATACAGCACAGATCACTATCATAGAAAAAATATGTGAAGAAACAGGAACTTAACCATTAAAACCACTTCCTTTTTATTCAGTTCTTGCATTTAAAAACCTTAGAAGATACATGTATCATAAAACAATATAGGATAGGGCAATAAAAGGTAATTATTATCACAAACCACAAGCCTGACCTCGTCTAACAGTATAGTAGATATTAGCTTACACATGCCCAAAATAAAAAGTACAATACTTAACAAGCAATTTCCGTAAATATTACCACTAAAATATGATTATTGCTGCATCTTACAACTTATTCTCTCTTTTATTTGCCAAGACTTAATCTATTATAATCCAATAAAAAATTTAATAGAATATTGAATTTGCTCTTCCAAGTAATTGTGTCTTTCCAAATGTAAAAACCCTGGCTGAGATTCTTTGCATTACAGCCTTTAGATACTATAGGCAGGTAATTCAGTCAGGATACAGACATCAAATCAGTCTGATGCTTTTGCACCCTCATTTACCTGTACTCTTTCCACTGTTGCTCCAGACAACCATTAGACCAATAAAGCTTGAATGAGAGCATGAGCTAAGGTATTTGAAACCATTTGTAAGAGGGTATCATGTAATAGCTACAGCTGCTTCCTGGGGAAAAAAAACAAAAAAAGAAACAACAATTTACGGAAAAGTAGCTTGCTTTTATTCCTTACTAGAATCAGAAAATCTAGACAAATTGACAAATCTGAGCTGCTGTAGGAAGAACTGCACAAGAGCTTTTTCTACCAAAAGCTATCTCACTTTTTTGTTATGCTTATTGCACAGACACAAATAATTTTGAACTAATTCTTCATGGCTTTCCATCTATATAGCTGTTCTCTGCACTATCCATCAAGTTACTGAGGCCCCACAAGCCTCTATTAAACAGCAACCAATATAAAAAGAATGCCCTGGCTGACAAGTCATCAAAAATAAGGTTTTGACAGACAAAGAACAGCTGTTGTATTCTCCCCATCCCTTCTTTAAATAAAACAAACAAACAAAACAAAAAACATAACCTTGCAACAAACATGGAGCAGTGGCCAGTTTTGGCATCTTACTAGGTACTTCATGTAAAACCTGCAGGTCAGCTCGAGGCCCAGTCTAATTATCAAAAAAGTTACTTGTGATCAACAGCTGGCAAATCTAAGTCCTCTGGTTTGCAAAGTCTACAGCAGACCAAAAAGCTGATCAACATTGATGGATAACAAATCCAAGTGAAAATTATCAAAGACAGGTAAAACATTCCACTTTGTAATTCGAGATTTACAAACAAACGAATAAATCAATTTTTTTTTCCCCTTGCATAAGAACACCCCACCACCTTAGTTCAGAGCTATTCTTGGTGGTGAGGGACGGCATTTATAATTTCAGAAGTACCTATTTCAGAATAAAGTCTTCAGCTGGGGAACAGAAATAAAGGACTACAATGCTGAAGAGTTACTCAAATACAAAACTAGCAGTGTTCAGTGGAGTCTCTTTAAATTTCTGCCACTGGCATTGAACCAAAATCACTCTCAGAGAAGGATACCTCCATGAAACTCCTAATAGCTTTTCAACCCTCAAGTCAGAACTTACTCATCAAGTTAACAACTCAAAGGAAATGCAGGAGAGGTGTTTGAACAAAACTTATACAGCCTGTTCAACAAGCTATGAAAACCACTGACCATCACTAGGATAGTTAACAGCATGGCTCAAAGCTTATGCCAGTTCTTCTTATTCAAAGAGTACAATTATAAAAATAAAGACGAGGGATGTAAAAGCAGACTTTCAGCAGCCTTAAGCAAGCTACCCAACTGGAAAAAGTTCCACTGAGAGCTTTGTATTTGTGACCATCCTTTATAAAAAGCTCTCTCATTTTTAGAACAGATTATATTAACACAAACAATTCCTCCTTTTCCAGTGTGTGCTACAAATCGTTTTGATTCCAGATGGGTAATACTACAGTGTAGTTGTGGAGGTTTTTTTAACAACCAACACAGCTTTTTTCTTTTAGTATCTTTTATACCATGACAGGCATCACCTGTAAAGCAACAGCAATTGCCAAATTGCTTTATTCCTCTTATCAGAAGCACGTTACATATTATAAAAGTTCAGCAGGCCCTCAGAAGCAAACCAACTGAAGCCAGTGAGCCTCCTTGAGAATCAATTGCAAGATCAGATTATGGATTTTAACTACTCTCAGAATTGTTAAAAGGCTGACAAGAAAGACTAGACACTTATCTTTATTTCCCTACCATGTAAGTCATTCTGGCTAAACAGTACTTAGATGAGAGATGGCGAATAGTGTCTACAGACAAATTTATGTCATTATTCAGGTTTTTTCTTTTAATAATAATAAAGATAAATTGCTATTATCAATGACATAGAACTCTGCTAAGCCTCTGAGTCTGTGCGACTACCTCAGGCTTTTTAAAATGTATTTCCAAGACAAATATCAAAGAAAAAAAACTATTTGCAAATAACATTAAAAATGTTCTACCCATTTAATTGGAAAATTCCATTTGAGAACTTGAAATTTTGCAGGGCTGCCTTTGTGTCAGGAGTACACAGCACTCTTGAAGCATACTTACACATCTGCAAGTATCACAGGTTCATAACAACTTTAAAAGCCACATAAATTGTAGTTTTCTAGTGACTTATGCTTACAGGCTGCCTGCTTTCCAAGGTAAGCACAGAAGAAACAATAGATCAGTTACCTGGAAGGCTCTGAAGCAAAAGAAGAAAAATGCAGTATTTCTGCAGAAAATTTACAAACGTTTCATTCCCACTAGAAGCAGCAGAAACGGTTTATTTGCATTTGCTCCATTTCTGGACATGAAATCCTGTTTTCAGTCTACCATGTTTTGATGTACATCAACATCCAAAGCGCTATAGTCAAAAACCACATGTTGCCAAAGTACTGTCCCATTATTAACTGACCACATTTCTACTTCAAGACCTTACAGGAAGAGGTGAAGTTCTTTCTGCTTTTCAAAGCCTTCTAGACAACAGCCTTCAAACCTTGTTTGCAGAGCTCACCAGTAGGATCAGTCAACACTGTATCTGGGTATTTCTAAGATTAAATTATAAACCACTGGTAAGAAGTGTAGCTTTAACCCCATCTTCAGCTCTGTAATTCTTTCTTTCCACCAGCTACAACGGGAAGCTTCTCTCTTCTGACAGGACTCCAAAGGGACGTCCCCAGGTCTTCAAGTGGCCACTTCTAACAGAGCACTGCACTTCACAGTGTAAACCATCTGCATGGTGCTGTGCATAGATTCAAGCTTTGCCCAGGAAGATGCAAAACTGAGTTAGTCCATTTACACTTGAGCTAATAAAGCTCTGTGTCAGGAGGGACTCTCAGCGCACTGATGCAGATGTTGCCTCTAGTGCCAGGGCTACTGAAGTTGATTTTATAAAACACACAACGTTTTTCTTCAAACTCAAATGCTCTAAAAGTCAGAAAATGTTTTACCAACAGAATATAATAAAGCAGCTCATGTTCCTCATTAAAGCTGAATGGCTTTGGTGCCTCAAACACCTAGAAAGATACGAGGGACCATTTGATTCTCAGTTGCAAATTTTTTTGCATTTAAATGCAAGGGATCCAATGTTATTGACAAATGAGTACCAAAATATTTTGCATGAACACTTGTCAAGGTCATTTTAACCTACAACAAATTACCAGTATATGCAGCTAAATAAAGCAGTTCAATATTGAGGCAACCAGGGAAGTTATCTGCCAGCGCTTATGCAATACATTACTAGGCTGCCAGAAGACAGAAAAAATGCAAGATCTAAGACCAAGATTTTTAGCTTTTTATTATGTAAAATAGTAGCTCATTTGAAACAGAAACTCAGTTTCTAATAAAGTTTGCCAGGACTGAAAGGAGCTTATAAAAATAATTAGAAGTGGTTTAATAGGTATTGTATTTCCCATCACAAAGACCAAATGAATGTTACAATAAGAATGAGTTTCAAATCAGCTGCAAATACATTTGGCAGCTGCAGATTCATCAGACAGCCATGCTGTGGCAGACACATAGATGCAAGGCAATCCAAGAATAAAGTATCCATGAAATAATTACAGAACAGCAAGTGACCTAGTCAGGGAAATAACCTCTTATAGCTATTCAGGGACTACTGGATTTTACACATGTGAGCAATGCTCTGGCTTAACAAGAACTATTAGGAAAAATGAGGAGGAAAGAAGGAAAGCCTCACAAGAACTACAGATAAAGAGCCTCTCAACACACATTTGGGGTATTGTTACAGACCAACTGACCCTTTCCAGTCTCTTACTCAGTACCACTGATGTTGCTACAAAAGTGCCTTAAAAGCTGCAAAGTGATAGGAGAAAGGAACAAAAAGGCAGAAGAACTTTTAAAAGACCATGATCATTGAAGCAAAAAATTCTTTGAAACATTCAAAAACCTATGCTGTTCGTAACTAGAGAATGAGAGGCCAAAAGATAAACAACACCCTGACCT
>WEIV01002370.1:1743-17579 GCA_013390005.1 Calyptomena viridis
GTCTCAGTCCTGGGCTGAGTGAAAAGTCTGGAACAAGAAATCCTGGTTCTGAGATTTGGCTGCAAAACACATGGATAACTGTTTCACCTGCTGTGACTCTATAGACAGGAAAGAAATGATAAAGCTGGCATGTTACATCATCAAACACAATATTCTTTATGGTTCTATTCCTGACTTTTGTCTCCCATAGGGAAGTTTTCATGAGACAAGGGCATGACCTCAAACCACTTGGCAAGTGTATGAACTGACCTTTAATCACCGAAGATAATGGAATATAAAATCTACATTTGTATTAGGATTGTCAATGCTGGCAGAAAAAAGGAATCTCTTTGTAGCTGATGTCCTTTCTGACTTAAAATTTTATAACCAGTTTTAATGCTGCTGCTGTGTCAAAGATGAAGGTACATGGTTTAATTTTAATGAAAACTGGAATTTAAGTATTCCCTAGATAACTATTCTGAGAATTCAACTGTATTAAAAATCAAACTAGTTTTAGGTAAATTTACTATTGAATCTCACTGTTTCCTTCAGTTCTAAATTTTAAATAAAGAATCTTATTCAAAAAATTTTCCATGTGTACCTCAGTCAAAGTGGACTTGCAATACATACTGCTCCTGCAGATTTATTTTTCACAATGAGTGACAGCCACTGTTTTTTCCCCTCTAATTGTTTTGCAAAATATTTTCCTGTTGTGACACACAAGAATTGTGTGGAATGGTGATGGCTAAGGTGAGCCCCACTTTGATCTTGTTGGTATTCATTTATTGAATGACAAAAATAAAAACTGTAAATGATAGGGAAATAATTGGAGTGATCAAAGGCTTGATATGATACCTATTCTAGCAGTGGGAATTTTCCCTCTGATTTCTCTCCAGTTTTGATCAGGCTCCTCACTAGCTCTTGGGACTTTTGCCTTTACATTGCCTTTACAGTTGTTGCACTTTCTTGTCATTGCATGTTTAACATTAGATCTATAAACTCTTATGGTGAAGGAGATCATGTCTTCCTTTACTTCTGCTTTAGCAAATAGGATGGTTCCTTATCTTGGCTAATAAATTTAGGTCCTGCAGGGATACAAATAATAATTCAATTAACATCATTTTGTACATTCAAATATGCTTGTTCACATCTGCTACAAATGCTTTAAACTCATATCTGTGTCTTGTTCAGGCCCCTGCACAAGGTATGTGCAAGTGGGTGTTGGAACAGGAGACTCATATGATGAACTCGTGTGTATCCTCAGAAATATAACTCATGTCATTCAACTTAATCCCCTCACACAGTTCTATTAAATATAATCAGAACTTGTTGATAGCAGTATCTGAAATTAAGCCATATAACCAGTTTTAGCAAGGACTTAACAAAGGTTGCATTTGTACATGTTCAAGTTTGAGTACAAATGTTGTCATGGGAATGGATTAATGTCCTGCCATTTTCTGTCCTTGTTAGAATATTTTTTTCTCAAAGAATGTCATATGAGAATTTTAATGTCTTGTATAATCTGTGAATTATATCATTGTGCTCTACTGCTTTGACCTTTACTACATACTGTAATTTGATAGAGTAGCCATTCCACTGCTCTCTTTTCTAACTGCTTTATTATCCCACTGGGAATGTGTAGTCTGGGCAGACATTCAGAATATACTCCGCCCTCATTTTGACATCCACTGTCTGCCTTTGCTTTGCTTTACAGCCTTCGTATTCATAATTGGTAGCTAAAGGGAAGTGGGCTTATCAAGGAATGTTATAAAGAAAGGAGCTTGGAAAGAACAACGTGTACCAAAATACCAAAAAGTCAAAGTAGTGTGGCATATTTCTTGAAGTAGTGTAACTATATATGTTCCCAGATGATACAGAATTAATTTGTGCTATGACAAAGGTAATATCAAAGTGGATAAAGAAATAATTTTTACTAGTTCTCGTTATGATCTGGAGATAGTGCACTTGTGGTCTTAATGCCATACTAACAGCAAATGGTATGATGAGTGAATGTCACATAGCACCAGACATTGCATTTTGGAAGGATAGAGGAATAATGTTACAGTGTTATCAATGCCACACCTGTGGCTGAATGACATCAAGGTATTAGAACTGTAAGAACAATTATTTACTTTCACACTGTTTTCATTTGAGAGTTCATCAGGAAAGTGAATGATTTCACTTTCTGTGATGCCTTTACAAACTGATGACAGTCTGCTGTGCGAATGGTTTTCTCTGGCATGTGCTTTAGGTGTAATTTGTCCTCCTATCATTTTACACTAGCTTGTTTACTGTCCAGAAGTTTCATGAGCTCTTGTAGTTAATGTACTCTTTGAAACCAAATAAAATAATAGAATTCTCTATGACTGAAACACGGTTTGAAAAGAAGAATCAGTTATGGCTAAGGAGAAACTACTTTTGAAAAGCGTAGAGAAATTCTGAGCACAAGTTATTTGAAATGTACATTTAAGCGTTTCTCAGAGGAGTTGCCTCTCGCTACTTTCATCACTTTAAAAGTTTGAAACAAGTTTTAAATCATAAGAAAAAGTATGTATATACCATTGAAGTTAAGATACTACAAAATTTGAGAATGTATTTCTGTCTCTTTGCCCTACTTTGAGACAGTAAATACTTTTAATAGCAAAAAACATATTCATAATAGAAAAACATTTCTCTTCCACATTTGTAGCTGAGCGAATTTAGAAAAGTCTGAGCCCCTACACTTTGCCATTGACCATATATATTGGTACTATAAGACCTGATTTTTGTTTCTTGGCTCTGAGCTGGAGAATCTGAAGACCCTGTTTGGTCTCACTGTTTAACAACGTGCAAAGGAAGCTGAAAGGCTGCAGGAACCAGGCCCAAGGCTGATCTGTCTACACATTGTGTCCAAACCTTCTGCACCATATGGATGCTCTGATCTGACTTTGTGAGAATTGCTCATCCTTTAGTTACTCTTTGGTGCCTCTGCACTCTGAACACAGGAAATAATTCCTATGTTTCCATGGGCTTAATGGTTACAGACACAGAAGGTTTGAAAAAACGACAACCTACTTGATGGATGCAGCAGGACTTTCCCTGCAGTCCCTGAGACTCTTTCCATTGATGTGACTGGGAGTTTTGTTCAGCACTATGGTTTGCAGAGACCAAATGAGGGGAGAGGAAAGGATTGGTGTATTACTTGGAACAAGAAAACAAAAAATATGTGCCATGACTGATGTCTTACATCCTTCTTTCATCTTTTTGTCTTTCATTCACTTAGTGCTAATGTTTAAAAAAAAGATTTTTAGCAGCTTCTTTGTCTGATTTCAGTTTATTCTTTTTTTATGTATTCCCTCTCTTTATTGCTATTCATTTTCCTCATCTTTTGTACATTTGCTAACCAATCAGTGTCTCTCAAAACTTCCCTAGAAGATTGTCTTTTACTATAATTTGCTATAATCACCCATCTTGGTGATACACTGTAGAAGGCACAATAGCTCCAAAAACAGACTGACAATTGGTGCTTATTTTCAGCCAATTTTCATTTATGTGATTTTTTCCTTTTTTTCCCCCTCTTTCAAATGCCCATTAAGTAAGTACTTGACTCTCTCAAGGTCTCTCCGATGTGACTCTGCCTCAGGAAGATGACTCATTGTTCTGACCTTCAGCTCTCCCTCCTCATTTTGATGAGGCAACTTTCCATTTTGTAAAACAGAAAGCTGTTTTCACTTGCAAAATCATTTTATTGTGCCAGTCAAATTGCACAAGTCATAGCAGGATGAATCTGTCTGATTTTCCATGGAGGCTACGGGAACATTTAAAGAATCTTGCTTTGTGCTCATGTGTATTGGGTTATTC
Source organism: Calyptomena viridis (assembly GCA_013390005.1). Taxonomy (NCBI): domain Eukaryota; kingdom Metazoa; phylum Chordata; class Aves; order Passeriformes; family Eurylaimidae; genus Calyptomena; species Calyptomena viridis. Next base: position 5,563 of record WEIV01002370.1, read on the forward strand.
TCATTTGTTTTCAAGAACCAACTCAAAACATTTCCGACACAAATGCTTTTTTGTTTTGATGTTGTATTTTTTCATTAACTAGATGAGTAATTCTGGTGGAGACAGCTTTTAGAGAGCATTCTGAAATCCTGACTGTGCACAGGCATTTCCCTTTGGTGAGAATCACTTGTTCTGAAAAAGTAGACATGTGAGATTTTCTTGAATTAAAATTAAGGGAAATTACATTTAATATTTTAAAAATGGTTATTTTCTTTGATGGATCCTACTAGAAAGCCCACTTAGGATTCTCTTAAATTGCTAATGTGTTGTATGTGTTATTGCACTGAACTTCCAGCCATCAAAGGAATAAGAGTTTTTATTAGAATAAATTTCATACTAATTTGGGGGAAACGCATCTGTTCTTGTAGTCCAAGTAGTACTTAAAGTTCCTTATAGACTTCTGAGCTTCCTGATGTTTTTATTTCCCAAAGACCTTAGAAAAGCATTTTTAGGTCTCCATTGCTCTTTAAAACTTTACAGAAATAAAGAAGCAGGGTTACTAAAGTCTGAGTGTTTTAAGCTTTCTGTAATTATGGAGTTACTATTAAAAACTATCTGAATTGTTAAATTTTTATAGTGATTGCCTTTGCCAGTACCACTCCTTTGGTTGCTTTAAGTGCTAACAAATTTTGTGCTGGTTTATCAGAGCTGGCTTATCTTTGTCGGTGCACATAATTAAAGGTTCTTGACTTCATTTTTGACCATCTTTAATTAGGAAATGCCTGAATTATGCTGAATTCTTTGAAAAGACTTCAGATAATTTTCTGAATGGAGAAAAGATGAAAAAGAGTAAAAGCATCTAATGTGCAGGAACCAATGCTTCTCCAGTCTGTGATGTGACTCCAATCCAGAATAACAGGAATTGTAAATCAGTTCTCTTTGAGGACTTTTTATAAGACTTATTCTAATTTTGTGCAGTTTCCATGTAAAACTGTGTTAGTTGCATTTCCTGTTGTGTGGCAAAAGTGAATCAAAATATTGATTTGGCAATGTTCAGATGACAGAAATCTAGAATGGGCTCAAGGTGAGTTGTAATGAGGAATTAAGGTTTTCCACAGAGTATTACATTAACTGCATGTGTTGAGTCAGCATCATCTCTGAGTGCACACTCTGTTTCCTGGGGGATGTGTCAGATCAGGTGTACAGGATCCAACAGGGATGTGTGGATGTCTTCTCTGATGGCATTCACTGTAACCACTTTTAGGTTGTTACCGTGAGGTTTATGATGTTTTGTGCTGTTCATGATATACTTTTTGATTGTCCACAGACTTAAAAATGTGAATCTTTGATTTGTTTGTTTTTTTCAGTTTAAAAGACGGTAAAAGTATTACAAGTTAGTGTTAAATCTGAATAATTTTAATTAATTTTTATGACCCTTTGAAACTGTTTCTTGATAGTTTGAATTGTCATTATGGTAAATTGTTACGTAAGTTTTGTTTCTTCTGAACTTGCTGTTCCTGGGAGGGTTATCCAGTTTTCACAAGCAAGAAACTACTACTGTATTCTCATTTCTTCCCTTCTCTCTCCTCTTCACCATCTTTCCTTCTCTCCTCTTTTGAATAGGAATGTGAAGTACTTTAATTTGGGCTTAATTCTCGAGAGAGACAACACAATTAACAAATTATATCTTATTAAATCATCATTACTGTTTTTTTGTTGCATTGGGTTCAGACATTTACTGTTGAAAACAATAATCCTCATTTATTCCAAAATAGCCAGCGCTGACTTGTTTCCCATATTATTTTCTTTCTTCACTTTCCTCACAGGAAACTCTTTATAGTGTATTTTATTTGCTGCATGATAGATAATAAATACAAATGCAGATACCATTCTTTACCATAAACACAGTGTTCCAGTATTTGAAGTTTATGAAGCAGGTTTTAAACTTTTCTGGTTTTATAGTTACATTGCCCTAATTTATCGTTCTGGTGAGACCTATTTAATAGGCACCAAGAATGAAGAAACCACAAAGCATTTCACATTTTCAGAAAATTCTTCTCTTAAGCTTACTTTCAAGTGTTGGCCCATATTCATCTTAGAAACGCCTGCTGTTATATGAGTGGATTTATAATTTTTAAAGCTTGGGGAAAAACTGTGGAAGATTATCAGAAACAGAAAATGTATTAATTATTCTGTCCATGTGTTTTTCCCAACAATTCTAAGGCACATGTTTTAATCAAAGAACAAAATCAGAATGCTATTTAATGAAAGAGGAATTTAAGTTAGTGAGAAATACAAAGTCATTAAAATACTAAATAACACTTCAAATAATTTATTAGAGAAAACTCTGAAATTGGGCTAAAGGTTTACCTTTATAAGGTTTTTAGAATATTATTCATATAGAAAGATTCTGTAGAACAAAGGGTTCTGTGTCCTTTATGCCTTTTCAGAGTTGTTTGCTTTACTTTTCATTGTCTATTGCATATTTGGATTCTTTAACTTTTTAAAAAGCAGCTCTGTGAGAATCTCATTTCAGATGCCTTTCTAGTTTAAAATTGTTGCTGTCTTATGCTTTAATAACCTCTGGTGGTAATTTATTCATCATTTGCACATAGACCCTCTGGATTTGGTAGTTTATGAATGTTTTAAAAGTTAAATGGATCAATTTTATATTTTTTTCATTATTTTAATTAGATGATATGAACTCCTTTCCTTCTATGGACCATAATCTTAACACACGCTGGGTTTTCTTCTGTTTTCTCAATTCAGGAATATAAATCCAGATGCTACCATGCACCACATAATTAAAACCTGACTTAATGATCATTGCCTTTCATACCCAGATGACAGGACATTAAGAGAAGATGAATTATCTTCCTACTTCAAGTCCTTCCTTCCCCTTCAAACCCTTCAAAACCTTTCCTTTATAGAAGAGTCTCCACCTCCCTGAAAGAGATTGTAGCTCCTGTTTTCTCTGCCAGTAATATCACTGTACTTGTGTCTATGATCAATCCAGTACTGGGGGAATCATCAAACCTGTTGCACTATTGTCCGTCCTGGTGGCTGCACCAAACTAGCTACATGTTCAGGAAGCTCCTGGGAAGATCCCAGTACCTTTCAAGGATTAGAAGTGAGCATACACACTGCTGATTTCTTACATGATTTATTGTAACGTGGAGCAGCACAGTTGTCTGTGTCTGGAGCTACCACTGAGGAGCTGTTGGAGCTCACTGTGAAAGGAGCCACATCACTAGGTTTGGGAGAGAAGAACCTGCTTTTCCCCCCTCCTCCTCTAGTGTCCTTGTTATACATATAAATACCTTGTGAATGGAAAAACAGTGATGTGAATTGTTAGAGTTAAATGGGTTTGACCTGGTGCAACAAACCGTGTTTATTTGTCCCGTCCTGTCCCTTTTGAGCTCTGAAGGACATCTTTGTATTCCTGCAGTGGATTTTCCTGGTTATCTCAAACTCTTCAATTTCTACAGTATTTCTAGCATGGTTTTCTAAGGAGTTAAGACACACATGGTTGCACTCTGTGTGCTATACTTCCAGAGCTTCTAAAGCTGTTGGCTAATGCTGTCAGGGTTTGACAGAAGTTTTGATGCCATTTAATCCCCGTGTGTTCTGTGGCAAAGGCAGTGGTTGGTCAGAGGGTGGTGACTGACTGAGTGCTGTGGAGGGAAAGGCAGGCAGAGCTCAGTTTGTGCAGGAGCTGTGACTGTGGGCTGGCAGTGTGTCCACAGCCCTGTCTGCTGGGGGATGTAAGGGTGGCTTCTCCCTGCTGTGTCTTCAACTTGTAGTAGCGTCGGTGGAAATGTTCATGAATTTGGAATCTTCCTAAATCAGTTGTTAACTTCCAAGTTTCTAGAAAAATGTGTTTATTTTTAACCGTTCAGTTCTGTTTTTCAGTTGTGGACCTGGTCTGAGTATAAGGAAATGGTGCTTTTTTCAGTGTAACCTAAATCACTGATTTTCTTCAGCCATTCATTGATCACTGATTTTCATTCAGCCAATTCACCAGCCATTCTATTAATTCATTTTTTTTTCTGTGCTATTTGAAGGCACAGATGCACAGATATCTCAACCTGCTGTGTGTACTTCAACCTATGTGAACACTGAAATAAACACTGATAGAGCTCAGATTATATCATTCCAGGGTAGGAAAAAAATCAACACATCTCCCCTTGGAAATTGTGTGATCCTTACAGTAAGATTAGACTTATCTTATTAGGGTTTCTGACTGAACAGTTATCCTGGGTTGAATACTTACCCCTTGCTAAAGATACCCTTCCTTGAGAAACTCTAAAGAAAAGGTCTATAGGACTAAGTCTTTCTTTTGTCCAAATTATCTCAGGGAAGAGGATTTTGTCAAGGTTTATTTACAGTCAAACAACAGTCTTGGGCAGAACTTTTGGTGCCTGGGTATCTCATTAGGTGATTCTTACCTGTCACAGTAGGTTTGCTTCCAATATCTCCTTACTTCTGGAATGGCTGACCATCTTTGATTTTCATTGATTTTTGTAGGAACAAGGTTTCAATCTTAAACAAATTAATATAAAAGAGTGCGTACAAAGGTAAAGAAAGACCGTTGAAAAAATATTGGAATATTTTTACATGCTATTTCATCACAGACTTCATGAGAACTGTTTATCTGACAACCAGACTTCTCTAATAAACAAAAAATCTCCACTAAAAATCTGAAGATGTGTGCAGGTTGGATGGACCTTCCACCTGGTGTCCTGCCATAGTGAGGTTACTGGGCAAATGTTTTCATCCAGAAACTTAAATGCTTCCACAAGGGGTTGGGTAAAGAACTCTCATGTTTTTCTAATGAATTGCTGCCTGTCAACTATCTTTTTTTTTTTCTTTATACCCACAGTCTTCCAGCTGTGACACTAACCCCATTTAAAATCTGTAGGGAAGGAGAGGAATTGTAGCAGATGGCAGATAATTTTAAAGAGAATAAAGTCCCCTTGATTTCTCCTGGATTACTTAGCCATCCATCATTAGATGTGTTCTGTTTCGATTTAGGAAACAGTTTGTGCTTTGTTAAATAATTACTTGATCACAGCCCAGAGATGTAACTCTTAATATTTCGTTTTGTGTGATTCCAGTTGAAAGGAAGGTGACTTGGTTTATGTGGAAGCTGAGAGGTAAAAAAACCCCTATAGTTACAGATAGTAATTACTGAAAACTTCTCTTTTCCTGCAAGAATGTTGGAAGTTACCCTGAGTATGAAAAAAAACCTTTCAAAATGTGATGCATCTAAAGCACTGTGATGTTCCTGCTCTCTGTTCTGACCCATAACAAATCTGTCAGGTTGCAAAGATATTTGTAGGACTAATATTGCAGCCTGACCTGTGATGAACTTGGCATCTGGCAACATTTGTGGAAAAAGTAATCAATTAATACTTGTGTTTTGCACCTGATGACTCATCATTTCTGGGATTCCAACTAGCAATGCTGGTTACTGATCTCACACTCATTTTCTTCCAAAAGAAGTGTGAAAATAGCTAAAATAAAAGAATTCCTCTGGTTTTGGTTCAAATCAGGAACATTTGCTGAGATGAGAAAAAGAACCATTGCAAAGGCAGAAACTCCAGCTCCCAGTAAAGTTTAGTTGTTGAGCTACCTCTATCCTTTTATAAAAGGTATTTTAAAAAGAGGATGACTTACTCAGGAGTACCTTAAGGCACTGTCCTAGCAAAGGAGATCTGGGTGCAGTGTCTAACTTTGGAAAGGTTTGAGGATGCTGTGACATGTTTTAGATCACAGTCTGACATTATCTATCAAGCTTTTTACCTTTTTCAGGAAGGAAGGGTCTCCTAAATAGCACTATTTGTAGAATACTTAATGTGTTTGAAGAGTGCCTTACCTGGTGGGCTAATATCTACATTAACATGTGCAGTGCAATAAAGCAGTAATGTAAGCCAAATAGCAAACCATTAGAAGATATGACTTATATGGATGAAACAGTTTCCTCCTGTGTAATTGAAATTCAGGCTCTATAAAGTCAGTAGCAATGCACCCTATTTGCAGAGCTGTAGCATCACCATTATTGCCATTCTTATAATTTAAATTAATCATATGCTTCCCTATTTGCAGTTTAGTCCTAGCTCAGGCTCTTAAAGGGCTTTGACTTTTTCTTCTCTGAGCAAAGACAACTGAAAACAGTTTTGAAGGTAAAAAGGAAATTTTATTGGAGTGGGATATAATTGAGTTTGTTATACATTTGCTTCCAGTTCCTTTTGACAATCCTTTGAGGTATAAAAAGCTGTTGCATGTCTGCCTTGAGTCTGATGTAAAGGAAATAAATCCTTTCTGTGTTGGATAATTCACGACTAACTTGTGGAATTGCATTAAAAAATTCTGCCTTTTCCTCCCATGGTGTATGTCTAAAAAAGCTGTAATTTGAGAGAGCGGAGACCTCAGTCCCTGTGCTGATGGGGCCACAGAAATATCTCATGGATGTTTAGGTTGTGAGCGTCACAATTTATTGGAAAATTACTTCAGGAGAGATGTCAGAAGTTACTCTTAGTGTTGCTTTTGTTTCACATGAAGTCTGATGAAGGAACTGAGTGTAAATATAATCAAATTCTAATGATTCCAAATACCTCCCTCTGAAAGAGACACTCTTGAAGAAAGAGGATATACATGAATTTGGTGCACAACCGAGTGTGAATTTTTCATTTTCCTCTAAGCTATTTTACTATTTTAAACCACTGTTTAGATTAGCAAAATTTGGTGGGAGTGGTCTAACAACACCTTCATGTTCATGAAATCAGCCCTCCTGTGTATTCTCTATAGCTTGACTTCTAGCTCATTATGTAAAATTTAAACTGCTTAATCTCTCTTAAATGTTCGTTTTTCTATTCTGGACTGGGGGATCCAAGAATCACCTCTGTGAAAGAGCTGTTTTTCTCTGAAGAGGGTTTTCCAACAGTTGTTGCAGGCTTTTGGTACACACTGAATATTTTTGTGCCTACTTAAATACCCAAGCAATTTTTCTGCAGAAATATTTGACAGAATTTTTCTACCTTCATTATTTTCCCAAGTTAAAAATTCTCACTCAAAAATCTCACAGGTTCTCCCCAAACAAAATTTTAGCTATATGAAGAAGCAGTACAGACTGAAACTGTAAAAGAGACATAATAGCTTTGTAATACGCAGTGAGACATCTCTTAATGTTATCAGCCTATGGTTTGTGAAGTGTCCTGTGTTTCACTGGCTTCTTTATTTGTGACCTTAGTCTTTTGGATACTGTGATAACATCTGAAGAATTTGTTGAAGTGTGTTGGGGACTCATCTTTTCCTACCTTCCTAAAGTTCCTTGGCTCAAATTAAAACAGAGGATCTGGGAGAACATTAGAGGCTCAGGAAGGAATCTGTTGGCTCATTTAATCCTATTGGTTTCCCCTGCTTTAGAAGTGGTTTTGATTTTTTTTTTTTAATTTGGTTGTCTTTTTTTCCAGTCATTGGTTGATTTTTTTCTTTAATATTACAAATCCAGCGCAGAGGAACTCAAAAAAAACCTAGAAGCCTGTTTGTCACTTTTGGGACCAGATGTTTTCATGAGTTTCAAAGCATTTAATACATTGCTTGCAAATGTTAGTTAAGACAGAAGATTGCTTTGATTAAACAGGTTTTCAAGCTGCTGCTGTTTGTAGCCCTGCTGGTGATAAATGATGGGAACAGTGTTTGATAAAAATATCAAAAAGCTAATTCATGGATTTCTGCTAAATTCCTCTGAGGTAGATAGATGTGCAGACCTGGTGGGAATAATAGAATCAAGCTTTTGTTTGTTCATTAACAGTAACTTGAAGGTCAGCCCTCAAACAGCAGCTGTAGTTAAAAATATTGTGTATATTTGTGGTAATATAATAACTTCTATTGCTTTAGAAATTTTCCTCTGGTTATTAAGATGATAAAAATCCAAAATATTTTTGGGAAATGCAGATCTTGGACATTAGAGAAACTGGAGTCTGGTTGTTGTTGCTCCAGTTAAATTTCCTGTCTCTCTCTTATGGCCCCTTCAGATAGACTGCGTGTCCCCCAGAGGGCTATCCTGTCATCACATAACACTGCACAACCTTTAAGTGACTTTAACAGCATAAAGAAATGAAAAAGTGTGCCAGAAAAGTCCCAAAGAGACCAGTACTGAAAATAATCCTGACAGTTGCCAGGTTTTCGTATATATGCCCTTACCTGAAGGGGCTGCACTATTGCCTGTTCACAGGTGCTGCAGCTGGACTGAGCTTATACATCATCCTGCTCCACTTCCTAAGAGCCCATGCTGTTATTTTCTATAGAATTAAGGGAAAAAATAGTAACAAATTAGGAAAGGATGGAATATATGGGCGTTTTAATGCAAAATGCCCCATCTTTATATCCATGTTCAACACCTTTTATTACCTGATAGAGGTTTATGAGCAGTCACACGACTGTGGACGAGGCAATCCAGGTCAGGTTTTTTAAGGCAGATGTTTCATTTTGTTCCTTTTCTTGCACAGAACTGAAACAATTGATTAATAATCCTGACAGTTGCCAGGTTTTCTTACGGAAATTCTCTTTATTTCAAATGGTTGATACAGTCCTTTGTAGATGAGGATTTACATTTAATCACTGATATCTCTGTGAAATTCCAAGAGGCTGTGGTGTGATAAGTCTTGGGTCTCCATGGCTGTTGCCCTATATTAAACAAGATATGAACCCAAAAACTGTACAGAGCAGTTGTGGAGTGTGCAGAGATTTGCAAAGTGCAGCAGCAGCATCTAAGTCAATTAAAGCTGGTCATTTTTAAATAAGTTTTACATGCGTGCATTGATTAGTTAGATTCACCTAAATCACAGCAAAAAAAAAACCCCAAAACATTTGGTGCCTAACTGCAATCAATAAATAGTTATTTTACTTTTATTTAGAGTATCTGATGTTTGGTGCAGAAAAATTTTCTACCAAAAGATCAGTCAAATGCAGAAAGGACACCAGTAAGAAAATCAAGCGATATTGGATAACAGGAGAAGTGTGAGTTTTGTCCTGGATACCCTTTACATTTTCTGGCTCTCCAGGTTTAGAGCTAATCTATAAAATGATAGCTTTCTGCAGTAATTAACTTGCTGTCTAGAGCTGTGTTGTGAAATTTGCAGAGCAATTGAAGTTAATGAGTTTTCTCACAAATGCAGCTGTGTCCTCCTTCCCACTGCCATTGGTACAGTCCAACCACAAGCAGGCACTGGAATCAGAAGCCAAGGAAGTTACTTACTTTGTAGTAAATAAGTAATGGCAGGTACTTACATATAAAATATGTGATATATGTGTATATACACATGCATTTATAAATAAACTTTTACAGCCACTTTTAATAATAGTGTATAAAATGAAGCACGTGAATATTTTTTTCAGTACTGGTCTCTACATTTTTGAGGAAAAGCAATTATATGTCACATGCGTAGTGTTAAAAATACAAGTTTTTTCTCTAATAAGTGATGTAAAGGACAGGGATCTTATGTTAAGTACTGTCACCATTTTAATGCCCATGTGAGTTCACTGTAAGTCTGTTATCTTGGCCTATTCGTTGGAAAACCAGTAATAGGAAAAAAATGAAATCAAATTTAGTATAAAACAAAGGACAGGAAATTTATTTTAAAATCTCAGAAAGGAAGATCTGCTTTAACAAATCAAGTATAACTCTAGAACATGCAATTGAAATGGAAGAACATAGGCTTAATTATGGGATTATCTGTCTCTGGTAGTAGTCTACTTTAGAATGTATCAGCATATTACAAAAATACATTGTAGTACTTGAAAAATGGAAAGAATGGCAATTACACTGATTTCAGATTTGAAAAAGGTAGCTTGTGCTGGAGAGTCTACAAAACATAACCAATTTAGGAAAGCTCAGTTAAATTATATGACATTTTAAATGTTTTAGGTAATGACTTTTCAAGTTAGTGTTTCCAGCCTATGCAGATAATAGGATAATGAGACATTTATAGAGATTATGTTTTAAAACTTACAAATGTCCTACTTTCTAGCCAGCAAGATTGCACACAAAAACAGAAGGATCATTCAGGAAATCATTAGAGATGTAGAAGAGAATAAATTGAACTTTTCTGGACTTGATGGCTTTTCTTTGTGTCTCAAATACTTCTCCTTTTTAAAATTCTTCCTTCTATAGTGCTATGGTTTTAAAATGTGATCATCTTCTCTGTCACAGGGACCAAAATTTCACATGTTCTCACATGCTCCTTAGCCCTGTAGATCCTCCTGAAATACATGGTTATTTCAGTTGCCCCATCAGTTCTACAGAGGCAGCCAGTTTGCCAGGTAAGATTCTTGCCATCAGCTCAAATCAGGTACCTCAAATGGTGTAACCTGCCATGAATCTTTGGGGAACCCCATCTTATTGACAAAACTCACTTGTCCATCTGACCTGTTTGCTTAGCTCTGCAAACACATGATGTAATTTTAATTTCCCATCAGAAAGTTATTGATTTAGAAAACTGAATTTCTTTCAGAAAAACCCAGAGGTCAAAAGGTGGAAAATTTTTTTAGTAATCTTCCTCAGTAGAATATAAAGAGTAAAGAAAGATGATATAATATATCCTAAGTGCTGGACTTTCCATTGACTTGGAATTTGAATCTGGTCATATATGAAGATTATGGAGATAAAAGAATATGACACGGAAGGAAAAACAGAGAAAAGAGGAGGAAATTAAGAAAGGAAATAATCAGAGAGGAACAGAAAAAGTGTGTTCTGCAGCAGATAGAGATATGTTTGAAGTGGATGCTAGTAACCATGGGGATCTCTTGGGTGATTGTCAGTGAAGGAATTAAAGCAAAATTGGACCAGACCCACTGTAATGTTCTTCTGGTCATATATCAATGAATTAATCATTACTCTGAGTCGTTTGATGTACCAACCAAGTGCATCATTACACTGAACCATCTGATTTTTTTACAGTGTAATACATCATTGGTAAGGTGGAACCCTAATGATAAACTAGCATGCAGCCAGGCTTCATTATGTTAAATTAACTAAAACAAGATTCTTTAGCTTGATAAATATATCATGCAAACCATCTCATCAGTGGAAGGAGACTGAGATAGAAGACTGGTGAACTAGCACATGTCAGAGTGTAACAGGAAAACAAACAGCACGGTTTGATGTGTTTTGGATATTAAATATAAGCCTAAAATGGCTGGGGAAATAATTGGATAAACCAGCACTTCAATCATGGAACTTGTCACTCTGTAATTATCTCTCGAGTTTAGCACGATCGTGTTGGTCTGTCAGACAAGAAGTGTGGAATGGTAACTGAGAATGTGCATCTGGAAATGTCAGTATTTCTCTATATAGTCCTGATCATTAAGAAGGAAGAAGGCTTGAAACTGCAGTCTCCTGTAGTTGCAAAAAAACATGACATTTTAGTCAGAGAGAAAAGAGAAATTCTGTAAATTGCATTAAACTAGAATATAATGTATTTATTTTCCTCCCAGATCATCTCCAGTAGCTGAAAGTGGCTGAGTGCCACACACAAACGTGATCTGATTGATATGAAAAATAAATCATGGCCATGTGCCTGTAGCTTTGCTACATTCTGAAATAATAATGTGAATTCTGACATTTCTTGTATTCAAAACCATAACTCCACCTGTCACTAAGTTAAGAAAATATCATGTGGTACTTTTAAAAAGTAGCAAATTGAAATAGTTGATGGAAGACAATTCAGAGCATGACAAACAAGTACTTTGTCATGCATTTATAGAAAAGTGATTGTTTATCTAAATATATAAAGCAAAAATTTTCCTATTAAAACATATTTTAGTAAAATATATAATTATTCACAGGAAAAATGTTTTTACTTTCATGGGAAATAATGATGTTTTTATTTTTCACATCTGTTTTTGGTGTGACAAAACAGAAAATAATTGATTACAATCGGAACAAAATGCAAACAGTCACTTGTTCCTGCTTCAAAAATCTATTGTGAAGAATTGAAATTTGGAATAAAAAAAGAAAATTTTCCCTTTTAATT
>WEIV01002375.1:1144-13443 GCA_013390005.1 Calyptomena viridis
ATTTTCCTGTGAGGGAAAAAATCTGGGACTTTGGATAAAGGGATTTGGGATATTTGGGATGAAGGGAATTCTTTCAGCACAGAAATGAGGGTGGAAAATATTGGAAAATATTGGAAAATATGAGGAAATTAGAAAATGTTATAAAATATTAGGAAATATATAGGAAAATGTTTCCCAAAAATATGAGGAAATTATAAAATATTACAAAATATGTAGGAAAATATTATCCAAAAATAGGGAAATCTGAGCTCAAAGTCACCCAATTGTGCAGGAAATTTTGAATAAATCCCTGTTTTCCCACTGGAGCTCCTGCAGCTCTTCCCAAGGGCTGGAATGTTGTCCCATGGATTGGATTTTGTAGGATAAACCCCAAAACTCAGCATCCCTCTGGTGGCATTCCCACATTTCTGCTCCAAAAGCCTTGGAATTTGGGATAAATCCCTGGTTTTAAGGCTGTTTTCTCCTTGTTGGATATTTTGGGATGGATCCTCTAATATTCCCTGGGAATGGCCAAGTGGAGAAGAGCACAGGGAAACAGGAATTCCCACTTTTCCCCATGGTATTCCCACTTTTCCCAGTGGTATTCCCACTTTTCCCTGTGGTATTCCCACTTTTCCCCGTGGTATTCCCACTTTTCCCTGTGGTATTCCCACTTTTCCCCGTGATATTCCCATTTTTCCCAGAATTCCACAGCATGGACACACTTTTATTTTACAAAAATAAAACTCAGGCCTTTGTGTCTCCTGGTTTTTCCCAAGTTTCCCCCGGGAATCCTCTGGATTTCCTCCTTTTCCCAAGCAGATGTTTCATCCCACTGGATTTTCCACTCGGAATTTCAGTTTTCCAACATGGTTTTTTTTTTTCCCCAAACCTCTCTTGTCTTCCCATGTTTTTTCCAAGGTTTTTCCTGGACACACCTCTCCCAGCTCCATTTTTCTGGGATTTCAGGAAGCAATTCCAGCTGCTCAGCTCCCTCTGAATGGTTCTGGAAAGGGAGGGAAGAGGAAACAAAGGGAATATCAGGAGCTGGCTGGTTTTTTGGGATTCCTCCTGGACTTCCCAAATCCCTCAGGACATTCCTGGCACCACATCCAGAAAATCTGGATGGCAGGATCCCAATCCAGGATCATCCAGGGGGAAAAAGGTGTGGAAAGGATACACGGATCTGCTTTATCTGGGATTAATCCCAATTTCCAGAGGTGGTTTTTCCCCACAAAAGGGATGAAGGAAGTGCTGGAATTTCTGTGATCCCTCTCCACTCTCATTCCCAGGAAAAATCACTGGATCAGTGATTCCCTGGTGCTGCTGGGATGGATTTAAAGCCCTGGAAAAAGTTTCCCAAACCAGGATGGGCTCCCAGGGAGTGATCCCAAACTTTGTGGGATTCCCAGCTGGATTCACTGGGGCAAAAATTCCTCCTTCCCAGGGAGTTTTCCAGGATGGCACAGGAATGTTTTCCCTGCCTTTTCTCCGGTGGATTTGGATATCAGGAGGATTCCAGAGGATTCCATTGCCCGTGGAATGGTCTGGATTTTATTCCTGATGGTCTGGATTTTATTCCTAATTACCTGGATTTTATTCCTAATGGCCTGGATTTTATTCCTAATATTTTATTCCTAATGGTCAGGATTTTATTCCTAATGGTCAGGATTTTATTCCTAATGGCCTGGATTTTATTCCTGATGGTCTGGATTTTATTCCTAATTACCTGGATTTTATTCCTAATGGTCAGGATTTTATTCCTGGTGGTCTGGATTTTATTCCTAAGGGTCTGGATTTTATTCTTAATGGCCTGGATTTTATTCCTGGTGGTCTGGATTTTATTCCAGATGGCCTGGATTTTATTCCTGGTGGTCTGGATTTTATTCCTGGTGGTCTGGATTTTATTCCTAATGGTCAGAATTTTATTCCAGATGGTCTGGATTTTATTCTTAATGGTCTGGATTTTATTCCTAATATTTTATTCCTAATGGTCTGGATTTTATTCCTGATGGCCTGGATTTTATTCCTAATGGTCAGGATTTTATTCCTAATGGTCTGGATTTTATTCCTAATGGCCTGGATTTTATTCCTAATGGTCTGGATTTTATTCCTGGTGGTCTGGATTTTATTCCTGGTGGCCTGGATTTTATTCCTAATGGTCAGGATTTTATTCCTAATGGTCAGGATTTTATTCCTAATGCCCTGGATTTTATTCCTGGTGGTCTGGGTTTTATTCCTAATGGCCTGGATTTTATTCCTGATGGTCTGGATTTTATTTCTAATGACGTGGATTTTATTCCTGGTGGCCTGGATTTTATTCCAGATGGCCTGGATTTTATTCCTAATGATCTGGATTTTATTCCTGATCTAAAAACCAACCCCAAAAGCTCTGAAATGAACCTGGAATTGTGAATCTCCACCTCTATTTCCTTCTTCTTTTCAAATCCCAGGGAATAAACCTCATCGGAGGTTTATTTTTAATATATTGTGGAGAATTAATGGAATTTTCTCCTCTGGTGAATGACCACATTCCTGGAGATGAGGCAAATCCACACGGGCTGACCCCGAAATCCCTGGATCTGGCAAGGGAAGCCCAGCTGTGCTTCCAGGAGTGAGTTTTTCCCATTAAAACCTTGGATTAGGAAGCTCTGGGATTGCTCCGAGCTGCTCTGCATCAACTCCAGCCTCTCCCTGGAATATTTGGTGGCTGGAAATGCCAGAGAGGAGCCCGGCTGGAGCATCCCAGAGTTCACAGGGCACCATTCCCCAAATCCCGGGGGAATTCATCCCTGGAAAAGCATGGAGTGACTGTTCCCGAGGTGTCCAAATCCATGGACATCCCAGCGGGACAAGTGTCCCAAGGGAAGGGATGACCAGGAAGGAGCCGGGAATGGGAAGGGAACAAACAAATGGGAGATTCCCAATCTCCTCCCGCTCCACAGAGCAGGGGATTTTCCTGCTTTTCCCTCATTCCCGGCTGGAAAAGAGGAATTGCTTTACCTGCAGGGGGGGTGCAGCGCCACTCGCATTCCCGCCGGGATTGGAAGCGGTTGCTGTTCCCTTGGCATCCCCCAAAAACGAAGGGTCTGCACGTGTGGGATTCCACGTGGAAGTACCAGAGCAGGGAATAATCCTGGCAGGAACCCTCGTCCATGGGCTGCAGGCACGAGACTGTGGGAAAACACGTGCGGGATCCAGGTGGGAATGTCATCCATCCCGGGAAAACGGGGGAAACCGGATCCCAAAGGCGTGGGATTGGCACAGGAAAAGGGGCAGCAGGGATTAAGGAGAAGTGCGTTCCCATCCGTGTTTTCCCATGGGATTGTTCATCCCTGTGGTGGTTTCTGGGCTTTGCAAGGCTGGGATTAAATCCTGACTCCTGGAGGGATGTTTTTGAGGAGCGTTTGGATTCAGGGAATTGCCTGAGGGATTTTCCTGGTGGGAATGGACCACACTGGATCAGGGGAAAACATCCCCCCCATTCATCCACCATAGGGACAAACCCAGAGTTAAACCAAGCCCTAAACTGAGCTTTAAGCTCCTGTGAGTGGTTGAGCCCAGGAAAAAGTGTGGGGCTGGTTCAGGGATTGTGATCCCAAAGCCATGGGATTGGAAAAGGGAAGGAGCAGTGCATTCCCACAGTGGGATGAGCACAAGGCTCATCCATGTTTTTCCATGGCATTATCCACCCCCGTGGGCGTCTCTGGGCTTTGCAAGGCTGGGATTAAACCCTAAATCCTGGAGGGATGTTTTTGAGGGAGTGTTTGGATTCAGGGAATTGCCTGAGGGATTTTCCTGGTGGGAATGGACCACACTGGATCAGGGGGAAACACCCCCCAGTTCATCCACCATAAGGACAAACCCAGAGTTAAATCAAGGCCTAAACTGAGCTTTAAACTCCTGTGAGTGGCTCAGCCCAGGAAAATGTGTGGGGCTGGTTCAGGGATTGTGATCCCAAAGCCATGGGATTGGAAAAGGGAAGGAGCAGGGCATTCCCACAGTGGGATGAGCACAAGGCTCATCCATGTTTTTCCATGGCATTATCCACCCCCGTGGTGGTCTCTGGGCTTTGCAAGGCTGGGATTAAACCCTGACTCCTGGAGGGATGTTTGCATTCAGGGAATTGCTGGAAGAACCCTCATTTTGTGGGATTGCACCACATTGGATCAGGAGAACCCCCGCCCCCCCCCCAATTCACCCACCATAAGGACAAACCCAGAGTTAAATCAAGGCCTAAACCGAGCTTTAAGCACACGTGACTCTTTCAGTGCCACATCCCTCCATCCCAATGCCAAGAAGCCCTTCCCACCCGGGGCGTGACTCCCCTAAATGTCACTTAATTCCACCTGCTAATTGACTGTGGGTTTCTCGGCGCTCCTGCTCCGAAGGACCCGGTGTCTCCTGTGCCCTCGGAACCCCTGGAAAAGCAAATGGAAATGACACTTAATGAGGGCACACAAACAAATCAGCCACCCTTTAACCAGAGCTCCTTGGAGCCTTCCCTGGATAACGAGTCCTCCTAATAAATGTCACGGAGCAACCGGCGACGGGAGGGGCGGAACCGGCGGCAATAAAACCCTTTAATGGTGTTAAACGACTCTGGGAGAAAGGGGGAGGGTGTTAGTCAGGGAAAAATGGGAGCATTCGGGGCTGTTTGCAGGAGATAAATGTCAGGCTGGAGTTTTGTAAAGCCTGGGAAGCCGAGAGCGATTGTGATCTGGCAGCAATAAGGTTCTGGCTGCAGAATCCTGTTAACATTTGCAGTGTCTTGTCACTTAGGCCGGGGATTTATGGCTCCTCCTGCCTCTGAGCCGGGCTTTAATGGGATTGTCGGCTGGCGCCGGGATTCAATAACGTGAGGAACGTCCCTCATCCGGCTGAAACCGCCCGGATCCCAAATGTTGGGTGGGAAGGGAGGGAGGGAGGTTAAAGCTCTGACGTGAGACACGGACGTAGGAGAGGCCTGGGGGGAGGTTGGGGTGCAGTTCTAGGCTTGGCTGGGTTTGGGGGGGTTGGGTCAGTCCTTGAGCATGGGGTTGACATCAGTGGAGTTGGCTTAGGGCTCTTCCCAAAGCTCTGGGAAAGGGTGTTGTGGGGAGTTGTGGAATCAGAGAATATGAGCTTGGAAATGGATGATCTTGAAGGGTCTTCCTGACCCAAATCATTCCATGTCCCAAATTGGAAAGGGCCTGTGAAGATCATTGAGTCCAACTCTCTGTTGGATTCCTCTTGGAACTGGATGATCTTTAAGGACCCTCCCAACCTAAACCATTCCATGTCCTGAGTTGGAAAGGGCCTGGAAAGACCATTGAGTCCAACTCTCTGTTGGATTCCTCTTGGAACTGGATGATCTTTAAGGACCCTCCCAACCTAAACCATTCCATGTCCTGAGTTGGAAAGGGCCTGGAAAGACCATTGAGTCCAACTCTCTGTTGGATTCCTCTTGGAACTGGATGATCTTTAAGGACCCTCCCAACCTAAACCATTCCATGTCCTGAGTTGGAAAGGGCCTGGAAAGACCATTGAGTCCAACTCTCTGTTGGATTCCTCTTGGAACTGGATGATCTTTAAGGACCCTCCCAACCTAAACCATTCCATGTCCTGAGTTGGAAAGGGCCTGGAAAGACCATTGAGTCCAACTCTCTGTTGGATTCCTCTTGGAACTGGATGATCTTTAAGGACCCTCCCAACCTAAACCATTCCATGTCCTGAGTTGGAAAGGGCCTGGAAAGACCATTGAGTCCAACTCTCTGTTGGATTCCTCTTGGAACTGGATGATCTTTAAGGACCCTCCCAACCTAAACCATTCCATGTCCTGAGTTGGAAAGGGCCTGGAAAGACCATTGAGTCCAACTCTCTGTTGGATTCCTCTTGGAACTGGATGATCTTTAAGGACCCTCCCAACCTAAACCATTCCATGTCCTGAGTTGGAAAGGGCCTGGAAAGACCATTGAGTCCAACTCTCTGTTGGATTCCTCTTGGAACTGGATGATCTTTAAGGACCCTCCCAACCTAAACCATTCCATGTCCTGAGTTGGAAAGGGCCTGGAAAGACCATTGAGTCCAACTCTCTGTTGGATTCCTCTTGGAACTGGATGATCTTTAAGGACCCTCCCAACCTAAACCATTCCATGTCCTGAGTTGGAAAGGGCCTGGAAAGACCATTGAGTCCAACTCTCTGTTGGATTCCTCTTGGAACTGGATGATCTTTAAGGACCCTCCCAACCTAAACCATTCCATGTCCTGAGTTGGAAAGGGCCTGGAAAGACCATTGAGTCCAACTCTCTGTTGGATTCCTCTTGGAACTGGATGATCTTTAAGGACCCTCCCAACCTAAACCATTCCATGTCCTGAGTTGGAAAGGGCCTGGAAAGACCATTGAGTCCAACTCTCTGTTGGATTCCTCTTGGAACTGGATGATCTTTAAGGACCCTCCCAACCTAAACCATTCCATGTCCCAGGTTGGAAAGGGCCTCTGAAGATCATTGAGTCCAACTCTCTGTTGGATTCCTCTTGGAACTGGATGATCTTTAAGGACCCTCCCAACCTAAACCATTCCATGTCCCAGGTTGGATCATTGAGTCCAACTCTCTGTTGGATTCCTCTTGGAACTGGATGATCTTTAAGGACCCTCCCAACCTAAACCATTCCATGTCCCAGGTTGGATCATTGAGTCCAACTCTCTGTTGGATTCCTCTTGGAACTGGATGATCTTTAAGGACCCTCCCAACCTAAACCATTCCATGTCCCAGGTTGGAAGGGCCCCATAAGGATCATCAAATCCAACTCCCCCTGGAACTGGAATTTGCAGTCAGGCCTCACCTACAGTAAATTTTTGGGGATGACAAAGAGGATTCAGTGACAATGCCCAAAAAACCCCCCAAAATCCAGGTTGGGAATCCATCCCCTGCTTTGGAAGGAATAAAACACCACTAAAACTCGTGGCTCATGATAAAAACCAACACCTACAACTTCTCTTGGGGTGTAAAAACACTCAGCATTTGGTGTCTTGCTCAGTGTGCAAGTGCAAAGTGAGTTTTTAATTTCTTTTTAATTATTTCTAGAGCAGAAATAGTGGGTTTAGTTGGCCAAGCCATGTGTGGGATCAGATTTTGTAGGGTCACTGGGTGGAATTTTAGGCTTCTCCTGTGTTCCAAGATCCTGGAATTACTTTTTTCCTTGAGTGTGGTGCCATCCACACCAACCTTCCTCCTCCTGGTGACAAAATCTGAATTTTTGACATCATTCTGAGCTTTCCCTCTTTTTTTTGGGCCCTGCCCTGTCCTGAGGTTTGGATTTGGAACATCAAATGCAGAAATCCCTCCACAAGCAAATCCATAATCCCACTTTTTCCCCCCTCCAGCCCTTCTGCATCATGTTTTCACCCTCTCCTACAAATCCAGATGAAAATCCAAGCCCTGATGAGGAGCTCAGAGAATCCATGGATTTGATCCATGGATTTATCCTGGAGAAAAGCAGCTCCTTGGGTCCCTCTGGGTGAATCCAACTTCCATTTGCTGCTAAAATTTAGGGCAGAACCACCCAAAAAACCCCCCAAAACAATCATGGCAGAGGCTGCTTGTTGCCTCCACCAGTATCCCATGGGATCCAGATCCAGAGGGTCTGGAAAAGCCACACCCAACCATCAGCCCCACTTTGGGGATGGGAGAAAGGGGAATATCCAAGTGCAGCTGCTCAGGATCCCACTGGGAGCTTGGGAACACCTAAAATCAGGGATCATGCTCTTCCCAAATCCAGTTTCCTGGTGTGGAGGCAAATCCCAAATCCCTCATTTGGAGATCAACAAGATCCTCCAGGGCAGGATCTTGGCTCTTTTTTCCTCTCTTTTTCCTGGAATCACTCTTTTCCCCCATTTAGGAGCAGAAAAATCCAGGGATTGGTCCCTGGCATGGAATTTTGGACTGGTTGGAAGCTCTACTGGAATTTTCAAGGATGTGGTGGGGATAAAAGGAGCCTGGGAAGAGCTTCCTCCTTCCAGCCTTTCCAAAGGAACCCTTTCCAAGATGGGAATCCCCAGAAATATTTGGCTTTTCCTCACCTCTAACCATTCCAAGGCCACCAGCTCATCCCATCTCCGAGGCCGTTTATTCCCTTTCTCCCACCTCCCACCCATCCCAAATTCCAGGGAAGAGGATTTAGCACATGGAGAGCTCCACAGGATCCCAGTTGCCACTGGAAAAATGGAAAACCAGGAGCTCTCACCAGATAAAAGTGGCTCCTGGAAGCTGGGCTGGCTCTGGGTTTTTCCAAGCGTTCCATCCCCGTTCCCACCATCCATTCCGGAGTATTCCCGAGGATAAGGATACCCTTGGAGCTGCCTGGTGATTCCAGCTGCCTCCAGACCTGTGGATTTAGGATTAGGGATGAAATCTGGTGCCTTGGGGTTTCCAGATCAACCTCCAGATTCGAGACCATTTTTGGATTAGATCCCAAAATCAGGAATTTCAGGGATTCCGTGACTGGAGGTCCCTCCCTGCAGCTCATCCTGTTGAAAGTTTGGGAAGCAGGAGCAACAGGAGCAGTTTTTTGGGCAGGGGGAGGAATTTAAATATGGATATCAGGAAGAGGTTTGATCATGTCCTGTGGAAAAGGGTGAAAATAGGGAATCCAGGACCCTTCTGGGGATCCCTTTTCCCCTCTTTTCCCAAATTTTTCCCAAGAAACACATTCCCTCCTCCCCAATCCAGGTTCTAAAAGCAGATCCAGGGTCACACTTGGTGATCCAAGGTCATTTTCTGGACTGAATCACAGGGAAAAAACTCCCTGTTTCTTCTTAAAATCATCTTTTCCATTACAATTTGATTTGGGACAAGGAGAAGGTCCTTTCCTGCACCAATCCATGTGAATTTCCATGGAGATTTTAGCAGCTTTTCCCTTTTCCAGGAGCACCATTCCCAACTCACCTCCACAGAAAGGCAGGAAGAGCAGAGTTTACTACATTTTTCCATGGATAAATGAGGTTTTCCCAACAAAATAATGATTTTTTTTGCACACAGCACTTGCTCTCACAACCTATTTTTCATCCCTTTTTCCCTCTTCAAAGCATCCAAATCCCTCCTGATATTTCCAGGAATAAATGGGTGAGATTCCAGCTTTATGCTGGAAGAATTTGGCAAGTGGGAGTGGAATAAAATCCATAGGGAGATCCCAAGGATTGGGATAAATAGGCTCTGCTGGTGCTCAGGGGACTGGATTTCTGCAGGGCAAGGAAAGCAAGATCCCAAAAGTCCCCAAAGTTGGGATTTTGGGGTAAAAACATTCCCAAATCCAGTGTTTTTTGCCTGTTATTCATCACCTGAGAGCAGAGCTCTGTGTGCCAAGAGGTGTCACCAAAAACCAGGGATTAAAACAGGAATTAAAAGGGTTTTATCCAGCAAAATGCAGCTCCAAAATTCCACCAGAAATGGAATGACCAGGAAGGAAGGATTTCCAACAAAACCACGGGGGGAAAAATGGGAAGAGAAAGGGTTTAAGGGGGAAAAAAATTCAATATTTCAGGTGGTCAGGACGGTGGCCCAGAATTCCACAGGGATCTGGTGGCTCAGAATTCCACAGGGATCTTGGAGCATGGAAAAGTGACTCCTCTGCCCTTGGTGAGGGGGGGATATTTGGATATTTTCCTGCTGGATTCCTCCAATTTGGTGCCTGGCACGTGCCAAACTTACCACATTTGCCTCTCACTTCCCTCCTGAGCAGCTCCTTGAGCTCTTCCTCCTGTGCCAGGGGTGGGAAAAGGGAAGTTAGAGGGAATTTTCCACCTTGGAATTGTCTCCCTCTGCTCTGTGCCCGACTCAGGTGGGAACCACCTCAGTTTGGGGGGGTTTGGGGACAGAAATGGGGTGTTGGTGGCATCTCCTGCCAGGATTTGGGGCTCATTCCTGTGGCAAATCCATGAGAACAGATGGATTGGGGATGGTTGGGATCAGAGATGGATCAGAGGAGTCCCAGGGAACTCCAACTCAGGATTTGGGGCTCATTCCTGTGGCAAATCCATGAGAACAGATGGATTGGGGATGGTTGGGATCAGAGATGGATCAGAGGAGTCCCAGGGAACTCCAACTCAGGATTTGGGGCTCATTCCTGTGGCAAATCCATGAGAACAGATGGATTGGGGATGGTTGGGATCAGAGATGGATCAGAGGAGTCCCAGGGAACTCCAACTCAGGATTTGGGGCTCATTCCTGTGGCAAATCCATGAGAACAGATGGATTGGGGATGGTTGGGATCAGAGATGGATCAGAGGAGTCCCAGGGAACTCCAACTCAGGATTTGGGGCTCATTCCTGTGGCAAATCCATGAGAACAGATGGATTGGGGATGGTTGGGATCAGAGATGGATCAGAGGAGTCCCAGGGAACTCCAACTCAGGATTTGGGGCTCATTCCTGTGGCAAATCCATGAGAACAGATGGATTGGGGATGGTTGGGATCAGAGATGGATCAGAGGAGTCCCAGGGAACTCCAACTCAGGATTTGGGGCTCATTCCTGTGGCAAATCCATGAGAACAGATGGATTGGGGATGGTTGGGATCAGAGATGGATCAGAGGAGTCCCAGGGAACTCCAACTCAGGATTTGGGGCTCATTCCTTCTGCAAATCCATGAGAAAAACAGATTTGGGATGGTTGAGATCAGAGATGGATCTTTGGGATCGCAAGGAACTCCACTCAGGATTTGGGGTTCATTCCCACGGCAAATCCATGAGAACAGATGGATTGGGGATGGTTGGGATCAGAGATGGATCAGAGGAGTCCCAGGGAACTCCAACTCAGGATTTGGGGCTCATTCCTTCTGCAAATCCATGAGAACAGATGGATTGGGGATGGTTGGGATCAGAGATGGATCAGAGGAGTCCCAGGGAACTCCAACTCAGGATTTGGGGCTCATTCCTTCTGCAAATCCATGAGAACAGATGGATTGGGGATGGTTGGGATCAGAGATGGATCTTTGGAATCACAGGAAACCCCACTCAGGATTTGGGGCCCATTCCTTCTGCAAATCCATGAGAAAAAATGGAGTTCCCTGTGGCTCCAATCCATCTCTGATCCCAATCATCCCAAATCCATTTTTGTCATGGATTTGCAGTGGGAATGAGCCCCAAATCCTGAGTTGGAGTTCCCTGTGATTCCCAAGATCCATCTCTGATCCCAACCATCCCCAATCCATCTGTTCCCATGGATTCACAGCCTCTCCTTCCTCCTTGGGCTGAATTCCCACTATTTCCTTGGATCATCTTCCCCGTGTGATGATCTCTGTCCTCCTGCACTTCCCCCCCTGTATCCTTTGGAGTGATGCTGAATTTTGGGATGTTTTCCATGTGGGAAGCTGGGCTCCTCATGGAAAACCCCCCTTTCCCATAACATTCCTGCTCCAATTAACCCTCCACACCTTGGAAAAAGGAAAACATCCATGGAACTGCACAAAACTCAAGGAACAGGCTGAAATCCCAAAATTCAGGGAGATCCAACAGGGATTTTATCCTGATCCATGTGGGACAACTCCTTGTCCTGCAGGAATTCTAAGCCCAGAGCAGCAGGAAAACGGGACAAATTCCTCTCTCCTGCTTTTCCTCATCATCCCTGGGGGATTTTTAACCTTTTGGATCCAAGCAGGATTTGGAAAAATCCTGGAGAGAGTGGGAGAAGGAAAATGTGCCTCAGGCTTTAGATCCATATTTAGGCTCAGTATTAAACCCAGCTCTGCTCCCATCCCAAAATGCTGGTTCTGGGTAACATCCAATATTGATTTCCCAGATTTTCCCTCCTCCTCAGGGGCAATTTATCCCATTTTTTTCCATTTAGGATGTGATTTTTGGCTACTCACAGACAGACCAGGGTCTCCTTTCTCTCCTTTCTGCCCAGCTGGACCATTTTCACCCTGTTAAAAACACCCAAATCATTCCCAAATTCCCAGAGATTGGCCTTTCAATGCTCCAGGAATAAAGGGCACCTTAAATACTCTCCTGGGAAGGGTTTTTTTTTGGGGAAAAAAAGGGGGTCTGGAGGCAGAAAAGGGGGTTGAGGGATCCTAGGATTTTTTTGGGATTTTTGAAGGGGTTTATTTGGAGTTTTTTTGGGAGGAATTGTGATTTTTTGGGACCTTTTTGGGGGGATCTGGGAGGTCACTTGGGGGTCAATTTTTGGGCCCATTATAAGCTGGTTTAGTGCCAGTTTTAGGGGTGGTTTTAGGTCAGTTTTAGGGGTGGTTTTAGGGCAGTTTTAGGCCAGTTTAGGGACAGTTATTCGGTCCATTTTAGGCCAGTTTGGGGTGAGTTTTAGGTCAATTTACAGTCAGGTTTT
>WEIV01002375.1:13693-26638 GCA_013390005.1 Calyptomena viridis
TTTAGGCTGGCTTAAGCTCAGTTTTAGGGTCAGTTTTGGGCCCATTTTAAAATGGATTAGGATCATGTGAGGGGTTATTTTAGGCTCAGTTTTAGGCCAGTTTATGGTTAGTTTTTGGACACATTTTAGAGGAGTTTAGGCTCAGTCTGGGAAGAAACTGGGGAAATGTGGAGTAAAATGGGGAGATTTGGGAGAAATTTGGGAACATTTGAGGACAAATGGGGAAATTCAGGAATAAAGGGGGAAATTTAGAGCAAAAAATCAAGAAAACTTAAGGAAAACTGGGAGAGATGAGCAAAAACTTTTGGAAACCAGCCCTGCCAGAAGATGAAACTGGGCTTAAAATCCCAGGGCTGAGAAGATAAAACACAGGGATAAAAAACCTGCCCTTCAGGGAGAAAACCCTGGGAAAAAAAGTGCTGCTCAGAGCTGCTGGAAACTGGATTTGTTGATTAAAACTCACTTAAAAAATACTAAAGTCCAAGGAGCACAAGAAGAATGATCTCAATGAAAGCTGGGATGGTCATTTTTCTCAATCCAGGCTCATTTAGAGGGGCTGGAGCACAAGGAAAAATCACATTAACCCTCCACCAACACATGGAGCCAAAGCAGTGTCACCTCCTGCTCCCAAAATCCCTTGGGATAATGTTGGATTGACCCCAGACAGGTTGGGATTGGGAGGGGAGGGTTGTTTGCATCCTCTGAGCTTTAAAAATTAAGCTTGGCCTTGCCCTGGGTGGGTTTTTCCTGCATGTGCTGATCCTAAATGGGATGTTTTCCCAGAGAAATCTTATTAAAAACTAAATGGCAGCTCCCAGGGTTTGGGATTTGGGAGGAAAAATTTATCCCTGCTTTTGGAGAGCTGGGAAACCACAACCTGGAGAAGCCAGGGCTCCTCCAGCTCCAGTGGGAGCTGAGGAAATTCCTTGGGAAGTGAGGATGGATCATTCCATAGTGACCTTTGCTCCTTTGGCTCCATCCGTGCCCGGGGGGCCCCTGAGGCCCAGCTGGGATTTCCCTCTTTTCCCTGGAAAACCCTGGAAAAGGAAAGGAGAGCCCCAGTCAGCAATGCCCAGGAATATTCCAGAGGGATCCCACACCTCTGGTTGGGATTTTCCTCCTTCCAGGAAGTGGGGAAAAACTGGGAGAATTGGGATCGTTCGGCCTGGACAATCCCAAGCCCTGGAATGTTTTGAAGGGATCCTACAAAAAAAAGATGGAAAGGGATTATTTCCAAAGGGCCTGGACAATCCCAAGCCCTGGAATGTTTTGAAGGGATCCTATAAAAAAAAGATGGAAAGGGATTATTTCCAAAGGGCCTGGACAATCCCAAGCCCTGGAATGTTTTGAAGGGATCCTACAAAAAAAAGATGGAAAGGGATTATTTCCAAAGGGCCTGGACAATCCCAAGCCCTGGAATGTTTTGAAGGGATCCTACAAAAAAAAGATGGAAAGGGATTATTTCCAAAGGGCCTGGACAATCCCAAGCCCTGGAATGTTTTGAAGGGATCCTACAAAAAAAAGATGGAAAGGGATTATTTCCAAAGGGCCTGGACAATCCCAAGCCCTGGAATGTTTTGAAGGGATCCTACAAAAAAAAGATGGAAAGGGATTATTTCCAAAGGGCCTGGACAATCCCAAGCCCTGGAATGTTTTGAAGGGATCCTACAAAAAAAAGATGGAAAGGGATTATTTCCAAAGGGCCTGGACAATCCCAAGCCCTGGAATGTTTTGAAGGGATCCTACAAAAAAAAGATGGAAAGGGATTATTTCCAAAGGGCCTGGACAATCCCAAGCCCTGGAATGTTTTGAAGGGATCCTACAAAAAAAAGATGGAAAGGGATTATTTCCAAAGGGCCTGGACAATCCCAAGCCCTGGAATGTTTTGAAGGGATCCTACAAAAAAAAGATGGAAAGGGATTATTTCCAAAGGGCCTGGACAATCCCAAGCCCTGGAATGTTTTGAAGGGATCCTACAAAAAAAAGATGGAAAGGGATTATTTCCAAAGGGCCTGGAGGGACAGGAGGAGTGGGAATGGGCTTAAGCTGAAGGAAAGGAGATTTGGATGGGATTTTGGGAAGGAATTCCTGGCTGTGAGGGGGGGAGGCCCCTGTGGTTGCCCAGAAAAACTGTGGCTGTTCCATCCCTGGGAAAATCCAAGGCTGGAGCATCCTGGGATAATGGAAAGTTCTCTTCCAACCCCAACCATTCCATGAATCCATGGAATGACACCCAGAGCCTTCTCCTGTTTCCCATCCCAGTGCCCTGGGGTTTTCCCTGGAACACCACAAGGAATTTCCTTCCTGGTGGGAAGGAGGGAAGGAAGTTTTCCCTCCTTTCCCCTCTGTCCCAGCCCTGATTTAAGACCTGGAATTCCAGCAGGAGGAGAAGCAGATGGAGACAACAAAACTGGGAATGTCCTCACTGCTGGATTTCCCACCAGGACACTTCCTCCTTTAATTTAGGGAAAAGCCAGGGAGCAGAAAGTGGCACCTCACAGCCAATTTAATTTAATTTAATTTAATTTAATTTAATGTAATCAGCCTCCAAACCAAAGCCATCCATCATCCATCCATCATCCCCACCATGACTTTCCAAACCCTTGGAGCCATTAATCCAAAGCACTTCCAGCCTTTTGAAACATCCATGAATCTTGTATTCTCTGCTCCTTCCTCCCCTCCTGGCATTCCTTGGATGTATTTTTTATTCCAAGGCACAGCCAGGGACAGGGGGATGATATTGAGCTGGATTGGGATGTTCTGGAAGGCTCTTTGTACCCCCTGCACCCTTTTAGGGGAAGGTTTGGGGGTAGTTTTTCCTCAGATCCCTGGGATTCAGCTGTAGGATCCTCTGGATTGCTCCTTTATCCGATGAGATCCCACAGAATTCCAGTTTGACCAGCACAACACGGACCTTTCCTGCTTTTTCCCTTCCTTAATCCCTTATTCCTGGAGATTTAAAACCCACTGTGGGATATTTTTGGTTTGTGGAGAAGGACACAGCCTTTCCCAATATTTTGGGAATGGGGGAAAACCAGGAGGACAAGGAATAAAACTCCAAAAACCACCTTTTGGTGTCAGAAAATCCTACAAGGAGCTCCAGGACAGGGAGACCTTGGAAACTCAGGAGAGTTGATCTAAAGGGATCCAAACTCATTCAGAATTCCCAACAAAATCGGGTCTGAACTGTTCTAAAATCCAAACTCCAGGAGGAGTTAAAGCAGGAGTGAAGCAGGGATATCCCTTGGTTTATGGATAAGGGAATTACCCAATTCCAGCTTTTCTTTTATCCTTTATTTTTATGTTAATTGACATTTTCTCTTGTCCAAACCTGGAACTTGGTCAGTGCCACCAGCACAACTGCTTTATTTTCTTTTTTTCTAATTTAAAATGTGAAATAATTCTAATTTGAAAAGCATTTCCAATAATTTTCATTCCCAGCCCTCTTTCATTGAAAAGTCCTTCGTTAATTAATGAATGCTGCCTAATGGGGGGTGTTTAATTAACCTCTCACCCTTTGTTTTGGCATCACCAAGAAACTCTTCATTACCAGAAAATCAGGGGCAACGTGACCCTGCTCATAAACTGAATTAACATCTCATTTCCAAGTGGTTTTTGGTGCAATTCCAAAGGTTCCCAGCATGTCCTGCATGCAAATCCACTCATTAACCACCATCCAGCCCCTTCCCAAGCCTGATCCCTGGATAATTGGGGACAGGAGGGACTTGCTCCCTGTTAATTTGGAATTATCAGCTTTGCTTTGAGCCTTGGGGAAAAGGAAGGGAAAAGAGGAGGAAAAATCTCCGGTGCCAAATGGAGAGGGAGAGGAAAAGTTGGCCAAGATCCCCCAAAAAGAGGGAATGTGGGAATTTGGGCTCACCTGGGGCCCTGGTTGGCCCTGAGGCCCTTGAGGTCCGGGTGCTCCGGGTGCTCCGGCCTTTCCGGGCCATCCCGTGTGTCCTTTGAAACCTCCCAATCCCGGAATTCCCTTGGCTCCCTGGGAATCACCAGAGCAGGTCCAACATCACCCAACTACTTTCATGGCTTTGGCACCAAGGGGGCACCATTCCCATTCCCATTCCTCTTCCCATTCCTGTTGCTGTTCCCATTCCCCTTCTGACTCCCGTTCCCATTCCCATTCCTGTTCCCATTCCCCTTCTGATTCCCATTCCCATTCCTGTTCCCATTCCCCTTCTGACTCCTGTTTCCATTCCCGTTCCCATTCCCCTTCCCCTTCCAATTCCCCTTCCCCTTCCCATTTCTCTTCCCATTCCTGTTCCCGTTCCCCTTCCCCTTCCCATTCCCCTTCTCATTCCCATTCCCCTTCCTGTTCCCATTCCCCTGCTGACTCCTGTTTCCATTCCCGTTCCCATTCCCTTCCCCTTCCCAGACCTGTTCCCATTCCCCTTCTGACTCCTGTTTCCATTCCCGTTCCCATTCCCTTCCCCTTCCCAGACCTGTTCCCATTCCCCTTCCCCTTCCCATTTCCCTTCCTGTTCCCCTTCCCGTTCCCATTTCTCTTCCCCTTCCCATTTCCCTTCCTGTTCCCCTTCCTGTTCCCCTTCCAATTCCCGTTCCCCCTCCCATTCCCATTCCCGTTCCCCTTCCCATTCCCGTTCCCCTTCCCATTCCCCTTCTGATTCCCATTCCCCTTCCTGTTCCCATTCCCCTTCCTGTTCCCATTTCGTTCCCCTTCCCGTTCCCCTTCCTGTTCCCCTTCCCGTTCCCATTTCTCTTCCCCTTCCCATTTCCCTTCCTGTTCCCCTTCCCGTTCCCATTCCCATTCCCCTTCCCAGTCCTGTTCCCATTCCCATTCCCATTCCCGTTCCCATTCCCTTCCCCTTCCCAGACCTGTTCCCATTCCCCTTCCCATTCCCATTTCCCTTCCCATTCCCATTCCCGTTCCCCTTCCCCTTTGCTGTGAAGGATGGAGCCTTTGCTCATCCCTGATGACGTGGACACCCCTTTTCTGGGATAATCCCAAGAATTTCTAATTCCCAGGAATTCCTAAGTGAACTCCTTTAGTCTGTAATCCTGGGAAAAACAGGGAGAGAGGAAGGAACCAAGTGCTGCTCTACAAATTCCCTGCTCATCTGCACCACTGGGATTTATCCTGGAGCTGCTCCAGAGGGAAAATATTCCCATGAATCCCAGGAAAGACCCAACATCCGACCTTTAGGGATGGTGGAAAACAGATGGTTGGGAGAGAGGAGAAGAACAGGAGAGGAAGGGAATGATGTTTTCCCAGAAATCAAGATCCCAAAGCAGCTGGAAAATTCTGAGGGGCTGGAAAATGCCAAGATATTACATGGAAGCTGCTGGGATTGTTGTGGGTTTTCCTTTTCCTTTCTTTCCAAGGAGATCCTGTTTTAACTGAGCTCCCATTTTTCCTTCTTCCATGGAAAACTACAAATTTGAGAGGGGTTTTTTAGGGATTAAAAAATTAGGAAAATTAGGAAAATGAAGCAAAGCAGAGAAGGAAGATTTGTGGGGAGGGATCAAGGTGGGAATTCCTTGGAGAATGAGGAGCTCAGAGCAGACAATTCCCATGTCCAAGGAGGAAACTTCATGATCCACTTTTCCTGCCCCAGAGCATCCCAGACTTCCTTTAATCCTGGGAATGCTGGTTGAATAAATTCCAATTAATCCCAGGGAAACCTTTTCCACTCCCATATCCACTTGATCCACTTTTCCTGCTCCAGAGCATCCCAGACCCCCTTTAATCCTGGGAATAAACTCTGAATTAATCCCAATTTAAGGGATTTGGGTGGTTTTCCCTCACACTAAGCAGGATCCTCCTGGAATTTTGTCCACTGGCAGAGGTGGGATTTAAGGAGACCTCCCTCTCCTGCTTTTTCCAGCTGCATTCCCAGCCTTTTCCAGCTGCATTCCCAACTTTTTTGCTCCAGACAGTTGACTTTTGCCCTCTGGATGGAGGAAAAGGTTAATTTCCTTAACTCCACCCAATGGATGTGGGATTTATTCCCTAGAAATGGCAGCACCAACCTTTTGTCCCTTGTCCCCAGGAATTCCAGAGGCACCAGCATTCCCTGGAGCTCCTGGTTCTCCCTGGAAGGAGCCAAGAGAAAATCATGGCTAAATGTGGGTTTGGCAAGGCTGGAATTTTTGGGATGAGCAGGATTTTCTTCAGGTGACAGAATTCTTTATGAGTGTGTGGGTTTGTGGCAAAATCCCCTGGAAAAATCCCATGAAAAAGCTCCATTCCTTGACAATTCCAAGGGATTCTGTGGAGCATCGTGGGGGTGGATGAAGGTGTTTTTCCAATGGTTCCCTGGTTGAATTCCAGTTGGGAAAACTTATTTTTAAGGCAGGGGGTCCTTTTCATCCCTATCCCTGTGATTCCAGGATAATTTGGATACTCACCTTCAGTCCATCTCCTCCATTTGAACCCGGAATTCCTGGTTTTCCAGGACTTCCCATTTCTCCCTGTGGATGGAAAAATAGTGGTGGGGTTATAAGGAGAAATAACCCCTAAAAAATTGGGAAAACTGGCTCTGGAAAGGCAAGGAAAGGGATAATTGAGGGGGAAACATGTTGATAGCCCTGATAAGAGGCAATCAAAGTAAAAATAAAGTCTGATTTCAGATTATAAATTTTAGAAGACTAAAATCTAAACCTAAAACCAGACTAAAATTAGATCACCAAGATCTAGTTTAACTAATTAGACTAAGGCAACTAATTAAGATTGATGCAACTAATAATGAAGATCATTTTAAATCTGAATAATTTTAGGTTGTCCCAACCATGGGAAAATAGGTGGGAAATTCCCAGGACATTTATGCAACAGACTGAGGCTGGGAAGGAAAATATTAATAACTGCAAAATAATAATAATAATAATAATAATAGTAATAAAACCAGCCCATCCCATGGGCTCAGCTCTCCCACTTCTTATCAAACTCAACCCCTTCCATAAAAAGACCATTAAAGATCATTATCCTTGTCCATAAGGATCATTATCCATTAAGGACTAATGGGAAAGGAATAATGAGGAACTAAGAACTGAGTCCAGGCTGTTGCTAAGCCACAGTCCAGGAGGGATTTAGGCAGGACCTGCTTGATTTTTCATCCCAGATTATCCCCAAAATTCCCTGAAAACCTTCAAACCTCCCCATCTGGGTTTCCCTTCTCCATGGGCTTCCAGTAGGGATTTTTCTCATGGGTTTTCCATGCACATCCTGGGGATGAGTGGGGAAAACTGCTGGGAATTGGGAATTGGGAATGGAGCAGGATGGAAAGCTGGGCTTGGCTCACCTTGGTGCCTTTGGCTCCGGGAGCGCCGGAGAGTCCGGGAAGTCCTCGGAATCCCTGAGGATAAAGGACATCCCAAAGAGCAGGTGGTGGTGGGAAATCCAGGGCAAGGAATTCCGAGGATCCCAACCTTTATCCCACAGAATCTCCTCTCCCTGTCCCAGCCTTTTTCCCCCAGAATTCTCTGCCTGTCCCAGCCTTTATCCCATAGAATTCTCTGCCTGTCCCAGGTTTTATCCCACAGAATTCTCTGCCTGTCCCAGGTTTTATCCCACAGAATTCTCTGCCTGTCCCAGGTTTTATCCCACAGAATTCTCTGCCTGTCCCAGGTTTTATCCCACAGAATTCTCTGCCTGTCCCAGGTTTTATCCCACAGAATTCTCTGCCTGTCCCAGGTTTTATCCCACAGAATTCTCTGCCTGTCCCAGGTTTTATCCCACAGAATTCTCTGCCTGTCCCAGGTTTTATCCCACAGAATTCTCTGCCTGTCCCAGGTTTTATCCCACAGAATTCTCTGCCTGTCCCAGGTTTTATCCCACAGAATTCTCTGCCTGTCCCAGGTTTTATCCCACAGAATTCTCTGCCTGTCCCAGGTTTTATCCCACAGAATTCTCTGCCTGTCCCAGGTTTTATCCCACAGAATTCTCTGCCTGTCCCAGGTTTTATCCCACAGAATTCTCTGCCTGTCCCAGGTTTTATCCCACAGAATTCTCTGCCTGTCCCAGGTTTTATCCCACAGAATTCTCTGCCTGTCCCAGGTTTTATCCCACAGAATTCTCTGCCTGTCCCAGCCTTTATCCCACAGAATCTCCTCTGCCTGTCCCAGCCTTTTTCCCCCAGAATTCTCTGCCTGTCCCAGCCTTTATCCCACAGAATTCTCAGCCTGTCCCAACCTTTATCCCACAGAATTCTTTGCCTTTCCCAACCTTTATTCCAGAATCTTCTCTGCCTGTCCCAGCCTTTATCCCACAGAATTCTCAGCCTGTCCCAACCTTTATCTCACAGAATCTTCTCTGCCTGTTCCAACCTTTTTTCCAGAATCTCCTCTGCTTGTCACAGGTTTTATTCCACAGAATTCTCTGCCTGTCACAATTTTTATCCCACAGAATTCTCTGCCTGTCCCAGGTTTTATTCCACAGAATTCTCTGCCTGTCCCAGCCTTTATCCCACAGAATTCTCTGCCTGTCCCAGCCTTTATCCCACAGAATTCTCTGCCTGTCCCAGCCTTTATCCCACAGAATTCTCCGCCTTTCCCAATCTTTCCCAATCATGTCCAGACAACTTTTGATTATCCCTAAGGATGAAGATTCCACAAGATCTCACCTTTGTTCCTTTCTGCCCAGAGTCACCAGCAGTCCCAGGATCACCTTTCTCTCCCTGCATGGAAAAAACCAGGACAAACATTCCATGCACAGCCTGGAAGGAGAAGGATCCAAGCCTGGAGACAACACCACTTAATTTTTAGTGTGATTTTTAAGCACCAGATGCTCCTGGAAAATCTGCCCTGGAAATGCCATGAGCTCTGGGATGGGACTGGGAATGACTTGGGAAAAGTCATATTGGTGAAGTGGGACAAAATGAGTGGGAAAAGTTTGGAAAAGTTTAGGAGATAAAGGAGTGGCAACAACCTGAGCTATGGATGTTACAGGTTCTCCCTCTGCTCCCTCAATTCCTCTGGAATTGAGCTGTTATTCCAAGTCTGGATTCTCCAGGCACTACCTAGAGGAGGTTCCTTGATTTCAGCCAAGTCTCCCTTTCCTGCTCCTTCTCCAAAATCTTCTCTTTTTCTTTTCCCTCATGGGAAAACAATGGAAAACCCTCCAGATTTCAGCTTGTTCCCAGGAAATAAAGGGAAGACACATTCCCAGGAGCATTTCCAGTAATAATGGGCTGAAGTCCCATCCATGTGCAGGAATTTCTTTGGGAGCAAGGGAAACACCCTGTTGTGAGACAGAACCTGCTCATCCTGGGAAAGTGAGATCCATAAGGAATTTAGGGAATGATTCCTTTGTTCCCTGCTCCCTCCACCAGGCAGAAGAACTTGGTACATAAAAAAACCCCATGAAATTTGGGCCTTGGTCAGAAACAGAGGAAAACTGAGGCTGGAAAACATGGGATAACTTAGAAATCTGGAGACATTGCTGGGAAGTGGAGAATGATTCCTAAAAACCAGGCCGGGATTGGAGATTTCTCCAGGAAATTAGGGAGTGGCTTCTTGTTTCTTTAGG
The DNA here is from genome assembly GCA_013390005.1 of Calyptomena viridis. Lineage (NCBI taxonomy): Eukaryota > Metazoa > Chordata > Aves > Passeriformes > Eurylaimidae > Calyptomena > Calyptomena viridis. Next base: position 23,193 of record WEIV01002375.1, read on the forward strand.
AAAGACTCATCCTGAGGTGTGGGGATGAGGAATAGGGTGTGGGAATGAGGAATAGGATGTGGGAAGAGAAAGGCCCAAGGATGATCCATGTCCTTTTCCTGCCACTCACCGGCTTTCCCTTCCGGCCTTGCAGGCCTCGGTCACCTTTGGCTCCCTTGTTCCCATTTTTTCCATGGAAACCTGCTGCACCCTGCCAGAAAGTGGATAAAAAAATGGATTTCAGTGTCAGCTGAAGGGATTGAGAACATTCCATAGGGTGGAAACTCAATGTGGAAAACCCTGGGTCGGCCGAGGCCTGAGGTTTCCCTAGGCCTGAGCTTGGGATTTAGCAGGAATTCCTCATGGGATTGTGGGTCTGGCAAATAAATGGATGATGGTTTATTTGTATTTGTGTGATATTTGATTTATTGGTGATGAGTTATTTAGCATTAAATAGGAAATGGAGGCACGTGGCAGTTCCAGGCCAAGAAAATTTAATTCCGGGGGTGGCGGCTGTGGTTGGAAATGGGAACAAGGATATTGGGAAACAAAAGCAAATTAAATTCCCATTTATTTTTTATTGTTCTTGCAATAATCTGGCCAATTTTTCTGGCAGTTTTCAGGAGCTGGACATGAGGGGAAATGGGATTTATCCCCACCTGAGGCATCGAGGCTCAAGAAAATCAGGAGACGAACAAGTGGCATTTCCTACCTGGAATTAATTTGCTGTGGGATGTTGAAACACATTTATTAAAGGAAAAGATATAAAAAAATCTGCCAGAAAACTCCTCCTGTCAGTGATCAACAATCAAATGTGACCTTGGTGACAAGAAACAACCCAGAGACAGAGGGGTGGGATGTTCCTGTCCCTGACAAATCCAACAATTTTTCATTCCCAGATATAAAAATTCAGCTCCACCTCAGCATATTTTATATTTTGGGGTAAAAGGAGCATTTGAGAGGCATCCAGGTGCTCTCCATGGCTCTGCAGGTCATTCCTGGACCAGGGAAAATCCCTGTTCCTCAAGCACCACCTGCACTCCCAGCCAGGAATATCTGATGCAAATTATTTCCTGGTAACAATTTATTGACACAATCAATAGAAACTTCCAGCTGGGGATGTAAATGAGGCATAAAACCCAGGGATAAGGAGAATTCCTCTGTTTCCTAGGACAGATTGCTTGTTTGGAGGGTAATAAACCATGTGGTTGGGTGGTTAAATCCCACAATTCCGGGATACCTTGAAGTGCCTGGAGTTTTTGAGATATCCATGAGCTGGGTACAGATCCATCTGGCCTGGGATTTACTCCAGGGCATGGGATAAAAACCTTCTTTTTGCCTGATCCTGAAAGAACCTGACACTAATTGGGGGTTTCTAATGTCTTCTGTGCTGAGTTTTCCTTGTTTTCCTGGATCTGATAATTCCTGCTTCCCATCAGGAGATGCTTCTTGTTTAAACTCGGCCTGGAAGGATCCCAAATAATTTTAGGAAGAGTTAAGGCAGGATCTAAGCCTTTCCTCCTTGATCCAGAGGGAACCAGCAAGGTTTAGACCTGGGTTTTATCCTATTATAAGGTTTTATCCCTTTATAAGGTTTTATCCCATTATAAGGCTCCTTCTTATCATGGAATGAGGAGACTTGATCCTATGGATCAGAAGGTTTGGATATGACAACAAACCTGTCCCTGCTCCAGCTGGGAGGGAAAAAAAATCAGACAGGGAATGCAGGGAACCCAGGGCAAGAAAAAGATGGAATAGGAGACAAAAAAATTGAAAAACTAATTAAAAAAAGAGAGACGGAAGAAAAAGAGAAAATTTTGAGCATCACACACAGGAAAAAACCATGGAAATGGAAATTTTCTCCCCTCAGATTTACATTCTGTCTCCTTCCAGGCAAAGAAAAGCTGGGAAAAGAGCAGTTTAAAGGCAATTACTGGTGGAGAGCTGGAAATGGCTCTGGCTGCAGGGCCAGCAGGTCCCACTAAGGCCAGGCTTAGTCATAAGGCCTGTGACGCAGCCTAAGATGCTTCCAGGCACAAATTCCTGCTGGGAACAGGGAGAAGCCTTGTCTCCAGGCTCATGGAACACCTGGGGAATTTGCTGGGTCACCCTGGGAAGGGCTGGAAGTCGTCAGCACATCCCAAAGGATCCGGCTGTTTGAAGATGCACATCAAAGTGGGGATAAATTTCCCAAGGTTTCCCATTTCCTGGGTTTCAGTGCTCGATATTTGATGGGATGATGCAAATGAAGGAGGTGGGAGAGTCAGTCTTGGAGCTTCAAGGGATTTTTATCCCTTCCCTGCCTTGTCTGTGATTATTTGCTGCAGTTTGGAGCATCCTCCTTCCCAAAAATATTGTTGTTTGGTGTGGGAGCTGCCTGGAAAACCTGGGATAGTGGGAAGTGTCCCTGTCCGTGGCAGGGGGTTGGAATGGGATGAGCTTGAAGGTCCTTTCCAACCCCAAATCATTCCAGGATTCCATGTGGTCCTTAAAGCCCTGGGGATAATTCATTCCCAGGCATTATTATGGAATTTGGGTGGGAAGGGACCTTAAGGACTATCCCAGGAATCCCAACCTTGGGCAATTCCAAGGATCCAGAGGCAGCCACAGCTTTTCTGGGAGACTCAATATCTGTAATAAAGTGAAATTCCTGCTTAAATCCACCCTCAGCTCTGGGATCCAGGGCCTTAATCACCACTTCACTTCCAGATCCTAAGGAATGGGATCTGGATTTCACTCCCAACCGTCGACAGGGAGTGAAAAATCCTGGATTTCTCCCATTTTTCCCCATCATTCCTTTGGCAGAAGAGCTCTGACAACACACCAGAAGCAAAAGCAGAAGATCCAGGGAGCTGGAGGTTCTCCCACTCTCCAGGAAAGTGGGAGCAGGGAATAATCCCATGGATGTGGGCGTGGTGTTATCCCGATTCCCTCATTTTTAGGGCAAAAAACCGCTGGCTGCTGGAAAACCAGAGCTCCCAGGAGAGGGTGAAAAACATCCCAGAGCTCCAACTCGGACACAGGGAGGGACACTGGATGGAAATTTTTTCCAGGATGGAAAAATTCAAGGAAAACCGGGTGATTTTACACCCTGGAAAAGCAAAATACGGGAGCAACGGGAAGAAAGGTGTGAAAAAAATCAAAGTTTTAGGGAGAATAATGGGTTAATCTGCCGGTATTTTAACGCACAGGGGAATAAAGAGCTGGATCAGGATCAAGATGAGGAGTTAATGGATATAACAAGCTGCAATTTAAATATAAAAGAGGGAAGCAAGGCAGGGATAAGAAAGCTTTTAGAAAAGAGGGAAAAAAGAGTGCCTGGAATATCAAGGATGCTCCCATTTGCCTCGGGGTCCAGTTAAAATCCTCGCAGGAATAATTGCAGGGAAGAGACGCTGGGAATTTGTGGAGATCGGGAAATGGAGGGAATAAAAGGAGGAGAGTTTTTCCAGGTGAAATTATTCCCA
>WEIV01002377.1:5708-45071 GCA_013390005.1 Calyptomena viridis
TCCACTCTGGCATAAGCCAGGTTTTCCAGGGAAGTTTGTACACATGAAAGGAGTGGCTCAGATTCAATTCTTTCCTTACAGACATGAGAGTGAATGAACTGGCTCTATTTGGCTCAAGAAACTCAAGTCTGAAGAGTAAGGCAACACAGCCATGATCCACGCAGAAAACACACTGTACAGTCACGTGCAAAAGATTCAGACCACCTATTCCTATGCTTAGACATATGCACATATGTCCTGAGGTGGCTTATAAAATCAGAACTCTGTTATAAATGAGGACCCCAGAAATTAGGAAAAATGAAATCTATTTGTCGGTTGCCTTTTTTACAGTAATTGAAAGAAGCGTTGAGGGAACAATCCTGGTTGTACCTGGTAAAGACACAAGGAGATTCCAAAGGTGTCATTAAGGATGTGGAACCCAGTGTGGTCCATCTCCATCCTGTAAAGGTCTCCGCATCATTTGGTTTCACCTCCTGCCTGAGTGCCACAGGTTTTACACAAGGGACAAGCTGTGCATCCAAAGTGCTGGTAACCATAAACATAATCCTCATGCATTTGAGCACAGTCAGCCTTGCACTTCCCATCACACCAGTAACTTAAGACACACCTTGGGGCACTGACAGTGACCCAGATACATAAGGCTGCTTCCTGCCCAGCTGTACCACTCACCTTCCTGACCTCCTAGTCTGAGAAAGCAAAGGATCAACCAGTCTACAAAGGAAACTGTAGCAAAGGATACATTGGTGTCAGGACTATCATTATCATAATTGACACTACTGAAGTAATTCAGACATTAAGCCTCTAATCTCTGCTGCTGTTTGTATCTGCTTCATTTAAAAGTTACAAGGCCAAAATTCATTGGAACCAGTGGAGATTTACTCCTTCATTTATTTCCATTTCAACCTGCTGAATCCATGAAAACAACCTTCGTTCATTGAAAGCTTGTATTTGCCATATGACTTCCAAAATAATTAACCCTGGAAGTTGGATTTAGCAAACTTAAGCTTGATAAGTGGAAGGAATAATACCTGAAACATCTTTCTTATACTCAGCCTTTTATGACTCAGACTTTAATGATTCCAATAAACATTAGCTTACCTAATAAAACCTCTAGTATTTCAGAGCTGGCACACAGTATGTTGACTGCATCTGGTGTCAACTGGAGCTAATTAATATTTTTATAGGTGTCTTCTCCCCACTGTAGTTTAAACGGAAATATTGTGGGGTGCTTACATCAAAGCTGGAGGCAATCGAGAGCCGCTGCTTGCTCCCCAGGCTGAACTGATAGCAAGTAGACCAATTTTTATAGGATTGTAAAAGCTGACTGTCGCTGGGGTTCATGCAGAGAAGCACTTTTCCCTGTAGCTCTCACAATTCAGCACTAATGCTCATGGGTTGTTTGCTGCGAGGTGGCTGGTGAGATAGACGGAGGGACAGCGGACAGATAAACTGGCAAATAGTTCTGCCTATACTTAGACAAAGCACACAGTGACCCAGACAAACCACACTTTTTTTCTCCCCCTCCTTCTAAAGGCTTTAAAAATGTGCTCTATCAAGCATTTACTTGTGGCGCAGATAAGATTTATCTAACAAGACTGGGCTAAAATTAAAAAGAAAGATGAAATAGCACAAGCGGTGCTAATATGTGTTTTGAAGCGTACCAATCGGCCAGTGCAATGTCACAGCCCTGGGCTACATTTGCAAGTGGTCGAGCATCTCCTTTTTAAAAGGTTAACCTACAAAGAGCACACAAGCCCCTCTCTATGAATATGGGCAAACACCCAGGGAGCTCCACAACAATAAGAAAATAATGACATCAACCTGACCATGCTTAAGTACATAACATGCTGAAGGTTCACGGTTGTGTGGCCTGGAACAATAAAGGAAAAATAAAGAAGCCTGCTTGGTAGGCCCCAGCTGTTATTAGCCATGCTGTGAGATCAAGGGAAGGTATGATATGGGCTGCCATTTCAATTGAGACCAGGTTAATCTCTCAATTTGTGGAAAAGAAAAACTAAAAAAAAAATAGGGAGAGAGAGAAAGCAGGTTTTACTCCACAGTGCTACATATGGGAGAAATAACAATATCCCTATTTACATAATCTGTCTTTAACCCTTTCCTAATAGAGACTTAATTTCCTAAGAGTCACAAACTGCAGATTTAATTTTCCTGCCCCCCAAAATGAAATATCAAACCTTTGTTAACCATTTCCCATTGGTGCATTTGTGGCTGACATCCAATGCTGCCAATGCTTATTCAGGGGGGACTGCTGGTTGGTGCTGGGGGATCAGAGGTGGGTGTAAGGAGCTATGGATGCCACTGCTTTTCTGTCGCTAATCTACTTCTAGCACTGGATAAATAATTTAAAATTTGTGCTGTTGTTTACAGACGTGAAATACAGCAAATCATGCCAAGCTCTTTCACCAATACTCTCAAATAATATATTGCATTTTTCAAGTGAACTGCTTTATAGGTGAAAACTCGTCCTATTTTGAGTGGCAGTAGTGTGTGGAGGCAATGTGGGGACTTGCTCTCACAGCTAGTTCTGTTGTGTTACAGTCTGTACTGATCAAAGCAGTGAGAGGAGTCCAGACTCCTCAGGTCGCCCACCAGCCTCCCTTGGGATCCAGGTCAAGGCAGGATTTCCAGCAGGTCTCTTGAGGAAAGCTTCTTTCCTCAGTCTTGGAAAACTGAAATGGCATCTCTTAAACATTATCATTTACGAAGTAATAGCCTAGAGATACTGTATTATATTATACTATTTTTAATGTGTAGTTTGTGACGTGTAAGCCAGTGTGTGTGCACAGCCCACGAGGTTCCCATAGATGTTTAACTTCTCCTGACTCCTGTCCTCTGAGTCAGCCCTCTGGAGTCAGGGGAGATTACTCCTTCCTCTGAGCATGATCACAGAAGATGAGTTAGGGGAAAAGGGACCCTGCAGTGAGGACTGAGGCCAAGATGCTGCTGAGGACAGGGAGTAGGCAGAACTCTGGCACTGAAAGCCCAGTGCTTCAGAGGGAGCCAGGGGACTGTGTGCAACTTGTCAGAATTGAGAAAGTCACTGAGCTGCTGAGCTGAGAGCAAGCCTGAGGGAAAGGACCCACCTAGTCAGGACACAGGAGGCAGGGAGAGAATTTTGCTCAGTTTTTCATTCTGTGTTCTGTATTACTTAATTTTTTTGACTTTTCCGTCATTCGAAGGAGCTCATTGGACTTGTGCCTGGTTTAAGCAAAACTCTCTCTGGAATTTACAAAGATACTGCTGTGTTCTTGGGTTCTTTGAAGAAAACATGAAGCAGAGTCATCTCAAAGCTCTGCTGACTCAGCATCACAAGCACTAAGGCTCATTAAAAACTGGTGCTTTATTTTCCAGGTACAATGATGATTTGAACGAGTTAAAATATCTGTATGAAGCTGAACCAGGGCAGGAGGGCAAATAGGAAGGTTGTGGCAAGGCAGAAAACATGTCCCTAAAAATCCAGATGAGCAGAACAGCCACTGTGCAATCACTTCTCACTGATTTACTCCTATATCCTCCACCTTTATCAAAAGGTTGATCCAACAGTAGTAGCTGTATTTATTATTTTTTCTTAGATATGCATGTCTCAGGTTCTTATGGCATTATAACATTTCATTGTTAGATCATGACTTAATCACACTTTTAACTATTTTAAACAAAAATATTTTCCATTTACATCCAGATTACACTAATTTTTTTTAAAAGTCTAAATAAAGCAGGGAATCTCAAAGTTGGTTCCTGAAAGATACCTGGACAGAATTAGTTTTATTTCATTAGTGTAACTGTCATGCTTGAATTGTTTCTAATTTTAAGACTATGTGTTTCAAGAAAATCCTATTGGTATTATAAAGTGTAAATTATTGCAGAAAAGGAGCTATACTGATAGACTTGTAAAGTTATTTGCATTTTTATAACTGCAATAATATATATTTTTATGAATGATCTTCTGTTACAAAGTGGAGATGGGCAGCATTTGCTTGAAACATTAACAGTAGCCACCTCCTTTGCATGAAAGAGATTTTTTAGCTTATGAAAAAGGAGATATTTTGGTGGAGATTATTTAGTTTATTCATTTTGCCTGGGATCAGGGACTATATTAGAACCTAAAAATCTTTGTACTATGTTCATGGTGAAGTTTCCCTTTGTGTATTTTTTCTGCTGCATTATTTTTTGTTGTGATTAAACACCAAAGCGCAAGGGACTTGAAAGCAGCTGTTTGTTTCAGTTTCTTTTTCAGTATTAGATTAACTCATTAAAAATATATTCCTGAAACTGTAAGGCTAATGTGGTCAAAAAGTGGTTAAAACCCAAATCCTCTCCTTAGGCTCCGGAGTACTTCTTTTTTTCAGAACTGTTTGATGTGTGTCTTAGATTTTCCTCCCCAGGTAAAATGTACTTCCCTTCTCTATGGGCTCAGTATCTCACTTCTTTACTGAACTAACAGAAAAAACTTTATCTTTCCCAGCTTTATACAGCACCTTGAGGAAAGACTGTGCTTATATCCATTGAGCTCTATGTGGTCTGTGGCTACATTCCCTCCAGTGCCCATTGTGTCTGTTCTTCAGTACTTTAAATTCAACACTTTCAGATTATAATGAAAAACTTCCAGATGTAGAGTTTAAATTTTCATTACATGTGTTATCAGCAGGGAACATCATGGAGTTCTAGTGCCTGAATGAGTTCTGTGCATTAACTGTAATGTAAAAAACCCCAGCAGTAACAGGAATATCATATCCTAATTAACCATGATATTCTTGCACAGATAGAAATAAATATATAATCTACTTTCGTACTTACTAACTCTTGCAGCAAGGTGTGATCCCAAATAATGTGCCTAGACATGCTGTTGTGGAAATGTGGCTTCCTTTACCTCTGCAATTTACAGAGGATCTTCTAGATCTTTATTATAAATTTATGTACAGAGAATCAATAGAAAACATTTCTTTTGTTGATGAGTAGTTGCTAGCACGCAGTAAATCATCTTATTTTATTCACACTGCATTTAACAGCAGTGCAGCCAGCTGTTAAATAACAGTAGAGTTACATCAAATGGTTTGGTGGTTCCATTGGAAGATGCATCCAAAAGTTCATATACTTATCTGGAACACTCCCAAAGAATGGTGGTATGGTAAGTGTGCTAAAAAGTTACCACAAAAAAAGCTGCTTTGTAGAGCTATCCCCTTTTTGTGTTTTGCAAGGTACCTTAAGGTATAGAGGTCTGAGTCCCTAAAAATAATTACAAAATATGTTATTTAATCAAAGGTACATATGAAGCCAAGGAATCGGGACTTGTTGACTTTTGATTTTGTGTTTCCTGTTCCCACTACAATCAGAAGTACTGAAGGGAAAATAATCAATAAATTAGTCTTTAAAAATATATACCACAAACTAGGAAAACCTATCTTACTGCTTTCAAACAGTTTGTTAAGTTCGTTCTAACCTTAATAAACAATTTTCAATGTATTTTTATGATTATGAGCTCCTCATGTATGCACATACATGATTTGAAAGGACAGCAAACTGAAAGGAGAAGAGAATAAATTTTGGCAGGCACAATGTTTTACTAACAGCAGCAAACAGGTTTTTATCCATAATTTCTGTACTTTCGAAGGTTTTGCTTGCATTTGAAGAAAAAAGTTCTGGCTTTTCTGAACTTCATTAGAATTCTATTAGTAGAACACCCCACACATTTCCTCACTGCTGAAATCCATTGCAGTTTTCCAGCAGGTGTGTTCAGAAGAGAACCCAGACATACTGAGAGTGGGCTTGGAGGTCTCCAGTCTGATTTTTCTTGTCGTGGTGTTCATGAGCAACAGGACTATTACAGCCTATGGCTTTTAGGGGGAAATTTTGCTGGTGTGAGATTTCACTCTAAACCACCATTTATATATATAATATCTTTAAATATGCTCCCAGAATAAATTATATATTTCTCATTTTCCTCTGGGAAGGATAGTTATTGTAGTGGTGAAAAAAGGGTGCTCATTCCCCACCCTCCTCCCTATTTTCTCTTTGGACTTTATGTAAAAATAAGACACCATTGGTGCTGTGTAAAAGTGTGAGACCACCAGCTAATTTTGCATAGCCCACTGAACAGTTAGATGGGAATTGCTCTTCAGGGTGTTCTCTTTGACAATAAACAGAAGCCTCAAGTCTGTGTTTGGCTGCAGTTCAAAAAAATTACTAAGGAATCCTACACACTTATGTATATGAATACAAGCAATTGCACATTCCCGTACAGTAAGCTTGCAACCACAGTTATTAACATTTTAAAATGAGTAAATGCAAATAAAATGACTGAGTAATACATGTTATGTTAAGATCAGCTATATGAAAAGCAAAAGGATTAAAAGTTAATTTCATCCTTTTTAATTCAAGGGACATATAAATGGCATTCTGGGTAGAGTCAACTCCTCTTTTATCAGTCCTTTGATGCTGCTTTCTCACTGATTCAGTTGTTCAAATGCTACCTACATAATAAAATCCTGAGTTAATTTACTAAGATTTTACACCAGTGCAAATGAAAGAAGGGAAAGTGCTAAACAAGGCAATTAGCACTCTGTTTAGTGCACTCCCAAAATAAATGTAGGCAATTTACAATTTGGCAAATGGTACTCTATCCAGATCCAAGTCATTTCAGCCTAAGGGGCTGGTGCAGTTCATTAGGGGTGAAGGGAAAGGGTCTTTGTTTTGCTTTGCTTTTTAACTATATGTATATATATATACACACATACAAATACACACGTTGCTTTTAAGGTCCACCCCATTTTACTTTACAGCAACAGATGTGACCCCTCCTGAGGTCATTAGGATTTCTGGTGGAAAAATGTCAAGCTCTATGCTCACACTGTCCACATAAGTGACCTCGTTTATGGTGATAATGCTCTTTCCAAAGTGAGGGATTCCAAAATTGGCAACTCACTGATAACCTCCTTTGTGGCTTTCTTGCCATGATGGTTTTTTGTGTACTTACATGTTTGTTATCACTGGAGCTGTTCAGATCAGATCTGTGAACCTGGGAATGTCCTGAGTGAAATGATAAGATAAAGCACTCTGCAACTACAACTGACTCTCTTTTTAATTGACAGGAAGACTGCACTATGACTTCCATGTTTATTCTTGTAAGCTCCTTATTAATGCAAAAATAATAGCTGTTATTAATGCAGGATCACAGCCGGCATTAATATTTAAGATGTAAGAATGAAAGAGGTTAAATACGTGTTTATATTAGTTTTAAACAAAGAGCTTTGCAAAACAGTTAAGGCAAGTAATGATGACCATATTCACAGAGGGTGTATGTGGTGTGAAATACCTGCTACATTCTGGGGTTTAAATGCATATTCTTAGTGGGATAAAGGTCCTTGATGAGTCTCCTGCCTTGTCATGCCATTGTCTCTCTGATTTGCTACTGCTTCTTATGAAAGAGAATACAGATGAAGATTCTAGACAAAATATATAATCTGCTATGATATTAGCACTGACTTATTTTTTTTGTTTATTCTGTCTGTAGAGCTCTTTTATATGTTAGATCATAAGGTAAAAGCATTCTTTTGTGCCCTCTAGCTGCTGGTTGCACAAATGAAAGACAGAGGAAGAAAACAACCCTGTGATTATTAAATTCTCCTCATCTTTAGGGTTAAGTACCCTGGCTAATAAAGATCTCTCATGAGGATAAAGTTTCTTTCTTGGCAATGTCACATCCATTTAAGTAAAAATCATCTGGATGCTTTCAGGGATTCAAGCTGTTACCTTTACATAAAGCATCTACACCAATTCTTTGTATTGTTTTTATCCTCTGAGAAAGCCTGACACTGCATTTCTTGGTTAAACAAACCTCCCACTGAGGGCAGGCTGTGGGATTGGGCCCTTTTGTGCTACAGAAATCTCTGCTTCACAAGAAGGAAAAAAAAATGTTTATATGTTCATGTAAAATGCAAGAAATGAAACTGCATGAAACGCAGTATTTCAGACAGTGACAATTCAGCCTGATCTTATACTAAGCAATCATTAAGACCTTTGATTTCAGTTTTGGTTTTGTTAACATCATATCCCAAACTCCTTCGTTCTCTTTGGTAGGTTTTTTAACAATACATTTATTAAGACAAACAACTTAAGTTTCTGCATTGTTACAGCTTATAAAAAAATACTGTATTTTTTTAAATTGCTCTCTAAACAACCTCATCACCCGGCACCTATTGAATATATCTAAAGTCTTTGCAAAATATTATGGACCAAATAATATTTGCAAGTATTATGGACTGATCTCTCTGTATTCTATTTGGGTATCTGCAAATTTGGATTTATAAGGGCTTACTTCATAGCAGAAGGGATCTAGTTTAGATGGTAATAAGAACTTAATAACTCGTAGGCACAGTTAAGCACTGGCATGGTTTGCCAGGAGAGGTGTCAAATCTCTGTGCTGCAGGTTTTCAACAAGAGGTTGGACAAACGCGTCAGGAAGAGTTCAGGTATCTGATCCTGCCTCGAGGCAGGTATGCAGCACGGAGGAGCTTTCCAAATCCTTTTCAGTGAGGTATTTTTCTGACTCAGCGCTCCTGCGCTTTGCAGGTGAGGCTGTGTGAGTGCTTGAATTGCTGTTCTCTCCCCTAAAGGCTGTGCCTACGTTTTGGAGACAGTGAATGGTATCGATGCCCATCCCCTCCCACTCCATGGAAGAGAAGGAGGTTGATCAGCCTCCAGGCCGTCTGTCAGCAGGCTGTCCTTGTCAGCCAGAAGTTTAGTGTACCTCCTCACCCCTGCTCATGATCCGTTCAGGTGGGCATTTTCCTTCTCAGGTTTGAACCTTACATAATACAGAGTGAAGCAGTCTTTGCTGAACTGTACGTAATACAATAACACTCCAAACACATCTGAATCTTACTCACATTTCAGAAATGAAAAGGGAAAAGACCTTTCTCTTGGCATCAAACATTAGATGTTATTTTTTGTTACATCCTTGTTATTTCATCAAAGTTGGGATTGCAGGGGAATACCTGTGATCTGTCTTTGTCCCTGTAATACATATGCATCTGAATTTCTATTCCTGTCTGCAGACTAAATAACGCTAGGGAAGAACCATGCAAGATAAAAAGGAGGAACATAACTTCTGAAGAAAGTGTTTTGCTCTCCTTTGGATTTTCCCAATATTGTCAATTCTTTGTTTTGAATCTATTTTTTTCACTGTTAAGGGAAGAAGAAATATACTCCAGCCAGTCTTGTGTTCCAGCTTCTTTACCTTTGTCTGCCTAACTCAGCTGGTATTTAATTGGTCAGCAATAGGAGGGAAGTCTCCTTTGAGGTAATGAATATTGACTGTTTATGTTGAAATGTCACTGTGAAAAGAAAGCCCAGCACCAAAGAGGCGGAACTCAGTGTGAGAGTTTCAGACACAAAGGAGACACCAGCAAAGCACAGGCATTGAAAAGCAAAGCAGCTGAAATTCAAAGAAAAGATGAAACAGAAATGGTCTACATGTGTGGGAATTTTAAGCTGTCAGTTGACAGGTGAAAAAGTCATTATTCCACCTGTTAGAATTAAGTGTAATTGCTTGTATTTCCTAAAATAACACACAGGCCGTGACTCATAAATTTTTTAATTGAAAATTCATTTAAACTTCTCTGTGAATACTTTACTTTTGGGGTAAGTGGATTAAACTCATTAGCTGATTTTTCTACCTCAGACATGTGAGAAGGAAGGTACCACATTTTCTGAGTTGCATCGAGTATTAGATAATCAAATCTTGTATTCAGCCACTTGCTTTTTGTCGTAAAGCAACTTGAATAGCAACTTTAGAGTTTGACATGCAAGTTTATCATCCATTCTATAGCACTCATTGATTTGGAATGAATAAAGGCTGTTCTCCAGCATCAATCCACTGCATGATGTATGGCCTAGAAGTTTTTGCTGTTGTATAAAAGCTGTTCTTTGTTTCCAGTTGCGTAATAAGGGATTGTATGAAGTTCTGATATATTTTAAGCTATTTCTTATCTACATGGCATGGAGAAGCCAACCAGAAGATTTCTGGGCTCCATAATTAAGTTTTGATTGTTGAATCCACTGTTCTTTCTCCTCTGTCATATTTTTTTGTGGTGACCTTTAGGGAACTCTGCTGAATAGTTTTTGCAAAGTTGACCCATTGCTATGCAGCATAACCTCTAGTTGTTCCATTTTGTTCAGCTGAGTCCTTTAGTATTAAGCTTTGATACACAATAATTTTTTTATTTTTAATGTAAACACTGACTTCGTTGTTTTGGGTAAAATTTACTATGATGTAGTTTAATTTATGTACATTCTTCAGGCTAAGGACCTTCATGGATATCAGTCAGGGCTGAGCTCACCATATTTAGTCATAGATACTGTTTTTACAAACAATCAATCTTCTTTTTACATTCCCTCTTGTTTGATTTTGTATTCCATAGTAATAAATTCCATTAAGAGTCTTTGGGAAAGCGAGAGTAAGTAAGGAAAAGTTCTTATAAGTCATTGTGTCTTAAACAAAATATATTGCAAACATTGCTTTTTCTATGAAAAAAACTGCTCAACAAACTTAAATCAGACCATTTAAAATATAGCTTCATATTAAAAAGAATATTTTTTTCCTGAGCAGAGAGGAAGGTTGCATGAATGGTGCAAATACTCCTTCAAAAATCTAAGCCTTTATTTTCAAATCTCCATTTTAGTTTTGGCATTTAAAATATTCATGTGGTGTTTTTAAAATGTTCCCTGAATCAGACAAGTGTTTGAATCCAGTAGGCTTTTGTTTTTTATTTTCTCTCGGTGAATCATTGAACAATTTCTGCATTAGCTTCGATCTGGGCCTGTTCACATAATGTGTCCATCTGAAATATCCTGCAATCCTGCAAAGAATGGGCTGCTTTAAATAGAAAAGTATCACCAGACCTGGACTGTAAACAAAGCATTAAATGAATTAAACATGTAAGAAACATCTGCAAAGAGAGGAGCTAAATTTTGTTACTGCTACCATTTCTCTACAGTCAGCAAAGGCTTTGAAAGTTAATGCTTTCCACAGCCAGTCAGAATTCCCAATGGGAGAGCTGTGCTACCCCACAAAAGTTAGGATGAGCAGGCAGTGGGGGCAGGCAAAGTCAGCAAAGGTGATCTGTGGGTGTTTGGTTTGGGTTTTGGTATTTTCCCCAGAAACTTCCAGTGGCTTCAGGGAACTTCCTCTATGTCTGAAGTGCAAGCTGCTTTCCCCTTGCATTGCCTGAACCTCTAAATTTGCCCTCTTGTGCATTAAAAATATATATGTACACACTTTGGGAATAACCCAACTTAGAAATTAAAGTATTTTTACCATTTGAAATGCTGAAGCTAAACATGCAAATCAAATAGCTTTTAATTAATTCTCCAGCTTGGAGAAATGAATGGGCTACACAGGCATCCAATATCTCCCTTTTCTGTTTATTCTTTCTTTTTTTAAGAACAGATTCTTACATTTTTATTTCCTTCTTCTTTAAAAATATTTGAACTTTTCACGGTTAAGGTCCTCAAAATGCTGACCTCTCCAGCAAAGGATTATTTCATATCTCACTGTCGTTCCAAAACACTTAGATTTAGACTTATATTACTTTGTTTTGATAGAGTATGTCTACACAAATGGAAGATAACATCTTTAGTCACAATTCTGTGTTATGCTTGAACTCTAACCTGTGACATTCACCTAGCTCGATCTAACAAGCTTTGTGCTCCCTGTCCAGATGAAGAGTGATACTTCTTCATTAGCAAGATCAGTTTCACCTTTAAAAACCCTTTGCTTCCCGTTTGCATTAAGCCAGATTGAGATGTCTTGGGTCATGATGACATTTCGGGAGTATTCAGAAGCAAAAGAGGAAGTCATTACATCTGCAGTTCACCTGCAAAGAAGATGTCATTAAAAAAGGAAGCAAAATGAACCCCTGTCAACTTGTTAGGGCCCAAAAGGTAATTCTGCCATCACATATGGAGCAGAGTATGATACAGAATCCTATTATTGTTGACACCAGATAACTTGCTGGTGTAAAAGGTTCTCTTTTCCAGAAAAGTTCAGGTGATACTAAATTTATTAATGTGTCAGTCTGAGGAGATGTGATGTCATTTCTGTTGTCTGCAGGGATGAAAACTGGAGTGTCCTTGCTCCTGTCAACACACTATCATCTTAATTTCTTTCGCTGTGCACCTTGTTGCCATTTGTGGAGGGGAGAGCGAGGGATGAGGGTGAAGTGTCAGGGGAGATGCCTTCTTAAAAAGAACTACTAGTATTTGACATTTATCATTTTAACCTGCCTTTTTCCAAAACACAAATTTATTGCATCAACATCTCTGGTGAATGGTTGGCCTGATCCTGCTAGGATTCAGTTTGTTTGAGTTCAAGCATTGTCTGATACTGCAGCTTTAGAAAATCAGGATTTTGTTCTTCTCTAATAATCCTCGGTTCAGAAAATATGAACATTCTTTTGTTTTCTACTTGATATAAAGTCTAGCAACTGCATTCCATTCCAGTGTAATTGAAAAGACAGTTGAATTTTCAGGTTGTAAAGGTATGTGATACAGTCTGCAAAAATACTGATAGTCACATCTTGTTTTACTAATTGAGAGTGTGTAAAAGTCTGAATCATGTACATTATTTCAAATAATGTGGCTTTGTTTTCATGAAACTGAAACTGGTATCTTTTTGAAAGATCCTGATTGTAGAAACAAGGTAAAATGTTTGTTTTTAAGAAATAGATGAATCACTTTTCATTTGTGCTGCATAAGAATACTTTCATCCTGAAATATTTTCTCTATCTTCTGTATCTGGAGATACAGAGTAGCTGAAGAAATTAATCTGAGTGCTTTTAATGAAGATTATATTACTAAAAGGGAGCATTTTCCAGGTGAAAAACCTTTGCTCTTGCCCACTGAATGCAATCTAGAGTTTTTGTATGAACATTGCAGTAACAGGAAATACTTTCTTTCAGTTCCAAAGTGTCACATGCTGATTCTGTGCAACACATTTCAATATGGGTATTATAACAACTTGTCTGATACTGATCTTAATGGATTTTTGAACTGCTAATATTTCAGATTTGAACTGCATGTACTTCAATTGATGATCTGAGCATTCCACAAATACCAGAACTAGCATGTTTACTGCCCTGCAGCTGATTGATATCTGCTAATGAAAAAAGCACCTGCAAAAATGATAAAGGAAAGTTACTAATTGGTTTAACTTAGGTCAGCCACTTCATATTTTATAAATGAGGAAACTTTTAAGGAATTGCTGCTGGAAGCCATCTGCTAACTAAATAAAAATGAATGATAATCATCAAGTTCCACATGCCACTTAGAGAAAGTATCATCAGAAAAAAAATATAGCTGCTTGCTTCAAAGTAAGAGCAATGTAGGAACTCAAATTCAAAGCTTCTAATAATTATCTATATAATATAGAGTGTTAATCAGTTTGGTGTACACGAACCTGTCAGTATTTCTGGATCCCTTCTCTAGATATCAGAGAGACTACTCGTGGTCACTTTTAAGAGCTGTCAGTAGAATTTACAATAACAATTTATGATTTATTATTCCTTCCAGGACATCTAATGTTTCTGTTCCCAATTCTGCTTTCTTCCCCATCATCCTTTTTCCAGCTAAAACTCTGTCAGGCTGGGAAATGTTCAGGATGTGTGTATTTCTCTTGTATTGTGCATAATTTTGCAAGTCATTAAACCTTTGTTTCTTGTCTTTTCTAACCTTTTTAGTAACCTATCTAAACAACTCTCAAAGGAAAATGAGTCAATCAGGAAAGAGACAGTCCTAATGCCAAAGCAAAAAAAAAAAAAACCCCAAACCAAAAATAGAAATAAAAAAGGAAAAGCTTTCACTTCAGGAATTCATGTACAACTTTGGGCCTCACTTCTTTAAAAACGTACACTATATTTTAATTTATTTCTACTTCCTGTGTAATTCCATTGAATCTGAAAGATTATTCATGTGTGTAAAGTTAAGCACACTGAAGAATGTGGGAATACTTCAAGCTATATTTTAATGTGAAGGATGCTACATAATCACAAAATATGAGATTCTTCTTAGATGGTAAGTTCAAAATAAAGACCTGCAGAACATCTATATGGTGTTTTGTACAAGTAAATGCCAGAAACAACATTTTTCTGTAATAAGGGCCCATCCTGTTTACCATATTGGCATGGCAGTCCTGAGAAAATTAAATTTCTTTCACAATAAAGACATACTTTCTTCCTGTGCTAGTAGTACTTTGGTTGTGTTATGTGCAGCAGGCATAATTTCCTCTGGACCATTTAGAACAACTGGGTTTAAGCAATGCTGGATGTTTTGTCAGGGTGACAAAGGGGAATTACATTGCACCCATATATGGCAGACAATGCTTGGACAACATGTAATATTCTCTGTGGGTAAAGTTCACTTCTGGGCAGAAAGCCAACGAAAGGCTCATGCACCACTTAAGTCCCACTTAAACCCTATTTTGAAGGCTTAATAGTACACAGGCCATGTTCTGGCCTCTTGCCCAGGAGTGAATTTTACCATGGTAGCATCACCTCTCTGCATGCAATGAGGGCAGAAGGGCAGGGAACTGATTTCTGGACGAAAACACCAATCTCCTCTGCTCCAAAGAAAGTGACAAATCCACAGGACAACATCCATCCTGGTTTCTGGCTAATCCACCTTCCCTGATACAGTGAGAGGTTATGTGAAGCCAGTAGTTCTGTCCTACAGAGCCAGGAATCCAGCAAACGATTGACACGTGGCTGGAATGGAGATTTCTTTCTATGGCTGGCCTGAGCTGACCAAGATCTTCTCCTGTCCCTTTCCAAGCCTGGATTAATTTTACCTCTGTGATGACCGTTAATAAAATTAGAAAATTCATCTTTGTAATTTCAGAGATTTCTGAGCTCGCTGTGCTTGTGTGGGCTAAATTCTGGAGGGGAACTGAAAAGTCTCTCTTGTACAATGCCTGGAAAGGTGTTTTCCATTTTAAGAGCTTGCTACATGCAAGTGTCCAATGACCGTTCTACTGTCACTGAATAGGATGAGATGATCTATTGCAACAACATGTTACATGAATAATTTTCTCTGTTTTCTGTGTTAATTCATATTTAAATGTGCAGTGTTAACAGTAATACAAACTGTATTCAACTATTCATAGAATATAATTGTTCATGGTTATCATTAGCTTACAGTACACTGTATTTTGACCTCATACATCATAGAGTTCTTTGCAAGATTGGGGGCTAAAGGTACTATTTACTTGTGATCAGTTATACACAGAGCCCTGAAAGTGTGAGACTTCGTGTTAAAGATGAACATGGTAGGTCTGTCTTACAGTTTAGACTTATGTACATTATTCTTCTTTTGATAAATGAAAGCTCAATACGCAAAATATTTGGAGATATGGCTTTCTGTGAATGGTTTCCAACCCATACTGACTAAGTAGATTGGAAATCTTATTTCCTGATCAGATTTTTTTAAAGTGCATTTCCTTCCTAATTAGCAAGCAGAACATGGAACAGAGTAAGTATACAGTTCCCTTTAGTAATTATTTTATCTTTATTTTTCCAACAGAGTAATGATTTTTACTTAGAATATCCTTCAGAGATCATTTAAAAGACAGAAGCTTATGCCCATTAAAACACAACTCCTCTCTGAAAACTGACTTTGTGTCAGCAAAATACTTGCAAGGTTCAAAAAATATTTTGACACATTTTACTTTTCAATCATTACAAAAGGATTTTTCCCCCCTACATATTCTTATTGTGTTTTCATTTCCAGAATTGTTTTTAATTAAAAAAAGACTGTTTTGTTACAATGGATGATTTCAACCCACAAAATATCCTATTGTGCTTGCTATCAAAACAAACAGGTGCACCCAGCAGCAGGCACGGTATGCAGTGCAATTGAGCAAACAGTTTGTGCAAAGATTTAAGCTCATCTGAACAATGTGAGTTCAAGTGTTATGAATTGAAGCCAAGTATTCTGGATGAAGGGCTCAGATCTGAGGGACTCTGGATGGAACCCAGAACCTGTTGATCTTTGTGGGAATTGTGGGCACTTTATGCTGCATAAGAAATGACAGACTTTGTCAGGGTTAGTTTCTCAGTTTGAAATACCCATGAAATTTTATCAATAGCAGAGCTGCTTTTTTATTGAAACACCATGCTCCCTCCCGCCCACGTATGAAAAACACTTTCTGTTCAGATGTTTGCAGAGGTTTCATAAGACAGGAAGACATGAAAACTAAAATTTGCTAAAAGTCAAGGAAAAGAAGACTTGTAGTTAAAATAAAGATATCTGTGAAGTTTCAGAATGTCCTAGTTTCCTATGTGGTTGGCTTCTATGGGTGTTATAATTGATTTTCTAATTCCTATAGCCAAGGATAGCCAAGGGTGCCAGGTTTGATATTTTTGTGGAGAAAACACGCTTTACAGAAGTTGGATGCCTTTCCTTCCTACACTGTCAGAGTTATGAGAGTGGGTAACACAAGAGGACAGTGATATACTAAAATTCTCTTTGCTACAATGCCAAGCAACCTGTCCTTTACTGCCAGTGTGTTGTGTGGCCGTCTATGAATATTTCATTACTGCTGGGCTGGGGCCACTGATTCAGTTCAGACTCCCAATTAGCACTTGCACCTAACTGTCTGTTGTTATCTCTTTTTACTCTGCTGTGATGTCTTCATTTATCTCAAGTGGATGGTTCCTTTATGTCTCACCCTTCCCACCCTTCTGGTCCCTTTCACGATACTTTGATGCCGGTAGGTGCTTATGTTCTGCAGTGGAAGGAGCTGCTTGCCAGGAGTCCCTGGGAATTCTCTGGGAAGGAGTTCTGGGTCTCGTTGTCCCATGGACATTCTAATCTTAATAGCAGGGACATTTTCCTAACGTGGCCTGTGATGTTACTTTTTTTCACAGGCCAAATACGCTGATATCTCAAATGGCTGAGAAATCCTTCCATCAGCTATTCCTTTATATCTCCTCTATATGAACAGTTACCACATTCTGTTCTGGCTCTGCTCTGTATTGTAATCTCTTCTAGATAAATCAGAACATTTATTTGTTCTGAAGAATGCTATGCACATCCGTAAGACAATTTTGATTACTAATACAAATTCATTTTGGGCACATGCAGTCCAGAAGATCCTGAAAACAGCCAAAGATGTCTCTCCCAGGGTCCTGAGATGCCGGATGCCCCAAAATGAATTGTGGTGTATGGTGATACTAACCAGCTTCACATATTTTTGATATGAAATTTTTTGAAACTCTGAACTAAGCTGAATTGTTGTGTTCTAAGGTGTTAAAAATATTAGAGTCCCTGTAACTCAGAATTAATGCAGTAAATACAAATTCCTCCAGCTTGAAGTGGAATTGGAGAGTGGAAGGAAAGAAGTACCTTTCAAGGTGAAACTTCTAAATAGTGTAATTTTCCCCAGTTGGAAGTTACAGTTTGGTGATCCCAAATTCTACATGCAAAAATACTTAACTGTCAAAAAATAGTTATTGACTAAGAGAAGGAGAAAACCTTCTGATAGGGAGGTGACTGCTCAATATGTGTCAGCCTCTAGGTCTGGATGACCATTATAAAATTTTGACTACACTTACATGGATAGATTTTTGGCAACAGGAGATGGTTCAGCTTTGTTTCCACTTTCATTAATTTTACTTCAATTACCAGAGAAAATCTTATATTGTAAAATATATGTTACGTTTGTTTAGAATCATATATGTGCACATTGTACGTGAAGGGTCTTTATTTATCTACCATCTTCATATAGAATGTAATGAACCTCTGTATAGGAGCAAAGTGTAGGAAAGTTTTTTCCTTGGAGAGATGTATTAAGAGTTGTAAGCTTTATTAGATAAATTTAATCTCATAGACATTTTGTGAATAATTCTCCATGGGCTGGTTCCTTCTGGGTCCTTGCTTTTATTTCCAGTAGTCAAAGTATTAATAGGGTTAAAGGTGCTGGCACGGTGAATTTATGGTCGACATCTCGCAGTCCGTTAAAGCAAGATCACTAATGGGTGACCTTGAGGTTCGACCGTTCCAGACTCAGGAAGATCAAGTCTCAGACCCCTCCTGCAAGTGCTCTGACCTCTCCATTCTTCCCCTCTATGGCCTAACCTTTAACTCACTGATCTTTGACCAAATTATTAAGCAAACACCTGCTTAGGTCTCTGACCAAAGGCTGTAGACCAGGAGAGCTACCATAATTTCATGTGAATTAGCTTTAATAATAACAATACGAGCCTAAGGAGAAAATCAGAGGGTAGGTTTACAGTAAATAATCATGCTGCTACAGAGCACATACAGAACAGGACCCTTCAACAGCTCTTACCTACAGTAAATCAATGCTAATCTATTTGACTGTGATAATAACGGCTTGTCAGCAGATATAGTTTCTTTATTTGACTTGACTAGGACAATGACTAGGTAAAATTTATTTCCTATTACTAAAGCAAGACAAAGACTAAGATTAATCCTTTCATGCCAGGGATTTCCCATTGGTAATAATACAGAAACTGCATTACTGTTCAACACAGTTGCCAAGAGTAACTGGAACAGAAAAAAACGGCTGAAAAATATCTGATGATGTCAAATGTTAAGCCTGTGTAATGTTATCTGATTTAAAAATTGAAAGAATGGTCTGAATTTCCTCAGATTTCCTTGGATTGCCTGTTCCTTTTTTGACTGGTGTGATTTTATAAATCTGCATCATCTGAGATTAACTCAAACCTGAGTAGCTCCCGCATATGGATTCTGCCTAACTAAATGAACTGTGATTTTTGTTTAAAGATTTAATCACAAAAGTGGTGGAATCTGAATTATTATACAATAATAAATAGAATAAAATCTAAAAATATTGTAAATGAAACTGAAGGCAAAATAGTACACACCCATCTCCTACCTCTAAAAAAGTATTAAATGTTTGCTTGATCAATGCATACCTTTTCCTGTGTACAGGCAGGGTTATTCAGATTGACTATCCAAATTTAAACTGGTTTACATAGATTATTATTTTTCATTCCCTGACTAGATTAGTTGTAAGATTAAACCCAGAACAATTGGATAGATGTCATGGAGTACATGCACATATATACTTGAAAATAGATGTAATTTGCCTTTGTATAGGTAGTCACACTCAGAGAGGCTTTACAGTAGGCCTCAGAAAATGCTAGTCAGGTGTCTAGGAGTCTGTTGCATGAAATCTGGCCCGACTTGTACTATGTCTTTTGAAAAACTAGTGGCTTCTTTTCTGGAGAAAAGAAATGGAATTATTTATGATGAGGTATTGGTTTGAAAGAGGAGGTAACTTAAAAGATAATCAATATTCAGTAGAAGTTACAAGGCAGGCACTGTAAAGAGTAAGTGGATTTTAAAATGATGTTTGTTTGGATTCTTTTGCTTTACACAGTCATTAATTAGTGAGACACAAGACTAGATGATTACAGCACAACAGAGGTGTTTAGTTAAATGTACTACCTACTTCTTTTCCCATGTGTTGGTGTATAAGGTCAAATTTTGCCCAGATCTACACAAATGCATCATCACTGAACTAATTTTCTGCCTTCAGTCATACCAGGCAATGCCACAGATTATGATTTTTTTCCATCTCATGAAAAAATGCACGTAGCTGAGAGCTTGATTGAAAGCCCAATACAGTCAGTGGAAGTTGGAATCAAGTCTTACATTGTGAAATATCTTGCTTGTCTTACTTGTGAAATATCCATAAGATATTTGGCCACACATCAATCTATACTATGCTATGCTGTATAAAACTAGCTCACTTTACATATTTATGTACAATTATTGGAAAATGATGGTAGTGCTTCAGATGGGTCAGATTTGGATCAGAGGTATGTTGGAAGTTACACAAATATGAGAAAAATAGTAATCTATAAATTTTTCAGATAATTTATCATAGAATCATTTTAACATATTTCCCATCAATGATAGCAACCCATCTTTATTTGGAGATAAAAGGGAGTATTTATCAATATGAAAATTAAAGAATTAATGTTAATACATGAGTTTATTAGTGATTTTTGATACAGATGTGGGCAAATTTTACTGGCATTTACTTTCAGTTTGTTGTTGCTTATATCATTCCAATGCATAAAGTAGTTAAATTTATAAAAGCAGAAAATGTGTGTCTGTATGTATGTTGTAGGATGTGTTAAAGAAAGATTTTCTTACAATACAAAGGGAAAACAAAAATGGTTTTGCCTTTGTTCATACCTGCTGCTTGTGGTTAAAGGTTTCATTCTTTTACCTATAAGAATAGAAAACATTTGAAATGTAACATTATAAAACAAGGTTACATTATGTGATTTCATTTGAAGAACAAACTGATTTTATGCTTATTGATAATTGAAACAGAGAATTGTTTTAAAATATCACTGCAGGTAATGCCAAAAGGAAAGTAGGTTCTCTGGCATATGTAAGATGGAAAAAAGAGGGTATTCCTGAAAGAGGAATGCACATCAGTCAAAAGCATCAATAAATAAAGCTCTTTTTCATATGTAAATGGGAATTTCTAAAGTAAAGAAGGTATTGTTTTATAAACAGTGAGATAATATTCTTGAAAAAGGTTACCAGTGATTACATAAGTTATCTCTTCCATAAAGAAATTTAGAGCTCATAGTTGCTCTTTTCATTAAAAAGGCTTTTCATCTACTCTCACGCAGAAAGCCAAGCTCTGCATTTTAATTAGAGATAATAAATAATTATATTAGCAAACTGAAACTATTAAAGTCTTTTTGTGATGCAGTATAGCTATATTTCTCTCTAAACAAGCATTTGAGTATATACATTCAGCTTTTGATTCACAGATCACATTAAAGGAGATAATACATAAATATGAACAATATTCAGGGTTTTTTGACAAAGGACAAAATACCTTTGTATGCTTGCAGCTGAATGAAGCACCTCAAAATCTGTCCAGCCTGTCTAAAAATATTAAGTGGCCTCAGTATAAATGCAAATAAAGAAAATAATGCCACCCCAAAAAATACTATTAAAACTTAGGGAATATGAAGTGACTGGATTTTACTGGGGAATGTGTTCCCCTTGATGTCAGCAAATGTCAGAGGAATCCCTGCCAGAGCAAGGTTATGGCATTGGTTTTAATCCAGCTACACCAGCGCAGAAGGAAATATTGGAAACCTCTCTCATTCACACCTCTAACCACAAATTCCTCTTTTTTTTTTTTTTGTTATCACACATAGGGGCATCTTCTCAGTGTGAAATTAGTGCACCAGAGTCAAGGGCAGGAAAAAGCCACAGGGACAGACTTCCCCAACTTATACACCCCACAGGGACCAGCTGACGTTGAGAAAGCAGAGAAGTGAGCCATTAAAGTCCGGCCTGGGATTGACACTGACCTAGGCCTGCCATCCGGCTTTGTCCCACCATCTGCACAGACGTGAACTTTGCCTCGAAAATTTGGCTTCTCAATTAACATGTCCAGCTGGGGGGAGAATTCCGTCATTTGCCTAATATCATTATTGCCACTGCTCTGACATATTAATATTAAAAATATATGTGAACAGATCAAGGATTTGCCTAAGCACTTCTCTTTTTATTTCACATAATAGGCAGGAGGTGAAAGAAGACACAATATAATTTGAAAAGCATAACCCTGATTAGGCAGTGATTGGTACACAGCTAGAGCTTACATTTAAAAACATTTTCGTTATTAGCAGTGCCTGTCAAATACAATTCTTTTTATTTTTTCTAGCTGTTGTGCAAGTAGATACAAGGTCATATGGTGTTTTGAGGTTTCAGTAAACAGAAAATGAGTTATATCTTACCAAGGTTTTTGCAGAATAGACAAATTAAGATGCTATTTTTGCCAGGGGACATTCTTTTTTAATTGGTAATTTTGTGAAAGCAAAACGAGGAATTCAGTTGTATTGTTATGGTGTGGTAGAATCAGTGACATCTCTGGATTAGGCCTTGAATGCTTCAAGCCTGGTTTTACAGCTTTTGCAGCTCTTTTCTCCCTTCCAACAGTGACAACCTAATAGGATAATAAATGAGACCTTAAATGTTGGGAGCTGGGGAGATTGGAGATAGAGTATATTTGTAAATCTTGGCATGATGCAGCTCCTTCTAAGCTCAAAGATGCTTTAAATGGATAACTGATAATAACATTATATTTATTTCCAGTCCCCATTGGAGAAAATAACATGCTTGCCATTGCCTCACCAACATTATCCTGTGTGCAACATCATGCTGCCTTCAAAAAATGCTTCTAACATGAAGAAATCACCTTGAAAATTCTTGTATTTTGCCTGGCTCTGACTCCCAGGTTGTTTTCAGTCTTGAGCCTATAAATGTGTGTGTACTTGCTTAATTTTTTTACCTCAGAGTAATCACACTGAACTCTCAAAAACTTGTGAGTAAATCTAAATCTACCAATAACTGAACACTTCTCTGTAAAATCCATAAGCTCCTTTGAAAATTAGTCATGTAATGTGTTTATAGAAGATGGGAATTTTTAGAAACCTCTCAGTTACTCAGACATACAAACATAAGTGGTTTTTAATAAGTCCCCATGCTACCTAACTCATGTAGGCACTTCTGAAAAAAGCCTCAAACTGTTCCTTTTCCTACAATATGGAGTTCCTCATGACTTTTAAAGTCAAGGGTTATTCATTTTTCTGTTATAATGAGTCTTTTTGGAGCAAGATGAAATGGTGCAAGTTTCCACATACACAAGTTTCCACATGAGTCTTTGTATTGAATGTAATTATTCCTGGTCTTGTCTTAAATCTGTATCAGTGCAACACATAGATGAGAACTGAGACTTCCATTAACAAAAGGGTCTGAGGATTAAATAATTTCTTTAAATGTATCACATACTCTTATCATAACAAAATAGGGCTGTGCTGTCCCTTGTTGAAATATGCTTGTCTCTGATTTAATCTTGAAGGAAAGAAATTCTACATCCTTATATTCTAGGTGCAGTAAAAGACTTATGGAAACTCCTCTGTCTTTTAACCCTGAATTAATGGAATGCTTCCCAAAGTTTTCCTGTGACATTATAGCTTTTTCTCAGAGCATTTTTAACCCTCTCTAATGCAAGGTACGAAGAGCAATAGAGGAAAAGAACCAACACAATTGGAGCAGGAAGCAAATGCCTTTTAGATACAGGCTGTAGAGAGCAGAAATTCAGTCTCACTGTTTCTCCAAACTAACTGCAAGTTCTGGGAAGCTCAGAGTGCTGCTGAGCACACCAAGTAGGGCTGAAAGGACATGAGAACAGCTGGTAAACCTGTGGCACATTCCCAACAAGGGAGTTTGTGTCTCTGGGGTGTTTGTGTGGCCTTTTGTGACTTAAAATGTTGTGTTTCAAGCTGCTTTTAAATCTTGCCTTAAACACATTGGATTTGCTGTTGGATCTCCTCTGTAAACTCTTTCTACTGAAGAAATTGTTGGGTGGACCAGTGGTAAAATGTCTGAATGAGGGCAGGGATGAAACTCTGGGATATAGACACTGATTTTTGCAGAAGTCTGTAGGCTGGAAATGTCCTCAGACACTACCCTCATACCCTCCATGATCTGTTTTCCCTCCTGAGTGAGAACAAATTTACCAGAAATGCTTCACGCATAGGTTTACAGCATTTGCAGCTCTTTTCTCCCTCCAGTGTTGTTTTTCTTTGGGAGGTAGATGATATCCCTCTGTTTGGTTTATTTCCCCTTGTGAGAAATAAATCTGTTTTCAGAAATGCTTCAGATACTTCCCTGTGAGCAATTCTGTTTTATGCCCCAAAGGCACTCTGAGCTGAGCTGATTTAAGGATTTTGAAGAAAGACACTGGAAATGTTGATATACAATATAACTCTAAGGCACCTTCTTAAGCATATGCTAAAAATGGATTATGGTTTTTATTCTTTACTCACACTTCATCTTTCCAAATGGCTGATTACAATTTTCATCTGTTTATTTCAAGATCATTTAGTGGGCAAGGGGAGGAAACATATATCCTGTTTCTGTTCCCGTTTTCTACTACTTATATCATGGTTGTGATCCCAACATAAATGTCCATACTTCAGAACTATCCAGGAGCTGATCTGGGTTTTGGCACCCGGTGTAACACATGTTTGAGCATTAATAAATGCAACTGAAGCTGAGTAAGTCCAGGACTTCTAGAAGTCTCTCCATCTCTATAGTACAAATAAAGCCATAATTAACAGAAATTTCTGGAAATGTAAATCTGTACAGTCCTGCTGTTCCCATTTACCATGACAAAGAAGGTTCCCAAATAATTTTATTAACAGAGGTGAATTAGGGCTAAAAAATTACTAGAAAAATAGTTAAGGTGACTTATAGCAGGTTCATACTTTGCCCTACTACATTCTGAAGTACTGCACTTCACCACTTTGAAAGAGGAAAACTGGAAAATAACCTGGTCTAGTGGAAGGTGTCCCTGCCCAGGGCAGGTGGGTTAGAACTAGACGATCAAAGACAAATCACATCTTTAATTTTATATAAATTCCGTTTCATAGCCATCAAGGCAATTCTTCAACAAATCAGATCATTTCCTCAGATAGGTACTTAAAGGTAAGGCTGAGATTATACACCTTGCTGAGGACACTGTAAATTTTTCTTTGACAGTGTTCATTATAAAATGAGTTACCAAATTTTTCTTAGGTACTTATGCTGAGCCCTCTGGAATTTTGCAGGATAAGCAGCACAATGACACAGCACATGTGTCAAAATGAGACTTGAAGAATTAATAGAAGTCACAAATGTGAAAAGTTAAACTGAAATCATCCTGTGTGAATCACATGTGAAGTTGGTTCTTGGAGTTTCACCCAGGTGCTTTGATATCTGTGGTGTTTATGGTACTCTACTGGTGTGTCTAAAACCAGGGCTTTTTTCTTGATTCAGAATCTTTTCTATTATTTCTTATATCTTAGCAACAATTAAAGCATCTTCCCACTTTCATGGTCAGTACTTACTCAAATAACTCTTCTGACAGTTTCAAAGTCTTCACATTTTCTTCTTCTTTTGTGCATGAACTTCTCTGGCTTTGTTTTATTAAATGGAAATGCTACATAACTATTGCAAGGAGACTCAGACTGAATATGGACCAGAAATATTAACTAGCTCAAATGAGAAATACAAACTAAAAAGCTGTCTGTCCAGTTTGGGAACATGCAGATAATGTGTGTGTCACTTGAAATTCACATGCATTTGGGATCAGCAAAGAAAAGTAATATACAGCAATGATATCTTTGATCATCGAAAGAACTCAGAAACATAGGAACTGTGTCGAGTGTGGTTATCATCAACCCATTTTCTATTCCCAGTGCACAAATCATTTCATGCATTCTACAACCCAAGCCACGATGCTGGGCTTCAAAAGCAATTTCAGCAGCAAAATAAGGTGCTTTTCTTCAATTTTCAAGCCATTTGTACGAGGTTAGTGTTGTTTACCCACCTGGTACACTGATATTTACATACCCCTTTAAAGAAAATTGGTAGGTATGATTTATGGAGTACTGTAAGAGCACAATTTTCCATGTAGTGCACCTAATCTGAAAGGGCACTTGCAAAGGTCACTCTGGCCATACAAATACCAAGTCTTCTCTTTGGAATAAGTTAGGATATTCATTTTTCTTGGAAAATGTCAGCAGCACCCTACTCCAGGGGTTAGTTTATGCAGATAAATGCGTAAGCCTTTAATCTTAAGGCAAAAATACTCTACACAAATGTAAGAGAAGTCCATCTATCACTGTTAAGACCTGTAATTTGTTTTTATTTAAATCCCAAGCCAGGGCAGCCTGGGCAACAAAATTGTTAACATGGTAGCTCACATCTGAGCCAAGATTAAAGTATATAAACATACATCTGCTTTCAACCTGGGTGAACAATACACCATGTCTTCTGAAAGCCATAATCTGGATTTTGAGCATCTCCAATATCTGCTCTTGTTGTGCTACTGTGAAGTCTCAGAGTGCCTGACCTGAGCATGTTAAATTGTCCAATAAGTGCACCGTGTATTTCCAGTATTTTATCTCTCAATGAAGAACAGTGACAAATGTTTTTATAGTAAACACACCATAATAAAAAAGAGATTCATTTTCCAACTTTGGACAAAAAGGACATAAACCTAAGAATTGCTTAAAATAATCCTAGTGCTATTTTTCATACAAAATATTGATTTTTTTTTTTCTGTGGGGAATGCTTCATGGGTTTTTTTTCCTTCCATTTTTAATGGTCCGTCTTAATCATACTAGAAGTTGTTATTGACAACAAGAAACACTTCCATCTTGGTTGTTAATCATATCCATGTGGGAAGTTGTTTTTATAGATAGTTTTTCATGCCTGGTTTTAAATAATTTGGCAGAATATTTTATAATGAGGAGTCCCAGCTTTGTTCAAGTTATCTCAATAACCAGAAACAAAGAATGAAATCTTAATGAGGTCTAGGAGATTTTAAAATGGAAATCATGTTGAAGTGCTTTTTAAAAGTGATATTATACATGTCTAAACTAGGAAAACTAATACATTGGGGTTTTTTTAGAAAATGCTGGCCTGTGCTACTGAAATTTGTCAAGGTCTGTAGTATTTCATGCTGTATAAGAATGATGGATAGAGTTGGTGGATCCAAGTCTGTTGCTATTATCCCCCCATTTTTTTATCTTATTTAAACAAGGAAACCGTGATGCAATAAAGTGCATCTTTATTTTACTGAGTCACTTTTAAAGACCTGCACATTGTCTAATTTATTACAACAATTGCAAAGATGTGTAGCTCAAAGATGAACTGATGACTCAGGAAGTTCCTCGGGACTTGATGCAACACAATGGTTTGTTTTGGAAAAATAATGCTCTTTCATGTGCTGTAGAATGAGCAAAATAGAACTTTAAAATGAAATCTTAATGCATGTTTATGTTAACTATCTTGGACTTTCTCCAATGTGGCTTTCACCAGTTATTTCTAAAGGTAGAGGCACTTTGTCTACATGGTAACATGTAGGACAATCTCAAATAGTGATTTACCTGTCAGTCTAATCCTTTCAGGTCCTTAGTCACTGTGCATCATATCCCTTAAAGTCATGCCATCATGTACCCATATATGAACAGTGAGATTGGCCAGTTAACAGACTGAACCACAGCACTGGCCATGAAGTGCTTTTAATTGCAGAGAATGAGAGTTAATTTTTTTTCCTACATTTGTGGGTACTGTTGGACTCCTCTATCATTTTTTTCTGACTTTATCTGTACACTGTTTCACTTAGAAGCAACGCACCCATGAAATGGAGATTATCTGCAGTGCCTGGAGCTCCATATCTCCATTAGCATATATTCACTAAAATTAATTAATCTTGAAGTAGCTCAGCTGTTTCTACAGGATGCTGGACTATATAGTTATATTGTAAGGGAAAAAAGGTCTCTATATATTCACAAAGGTGTAGCCACAAGACAGGGGCAATTTGAGAGGCAGGTAGCCTTGTCACCATAACAGGTAATAATTACAAATAAATCTGAAGCTTTGTGAAAGCTTTGAGTACAGAAAAATCCACTGTTTTATAAAAATTGAATGAAACAAGGCGCTTAAAATAATTATTTCTTTTGAACAGTAAAAAAAATCAAACAAACTAACCCACCTCTCCACAATGATCTTTTATAGGCCTTGGAAAAATGACACTCCAGATTGATCTTTTCTATTCTTTGCCTCATTAGATCAAACTTTCATACAGGGAAATAAAGTTCTTCCACAGAAGTATGTAATTGTAGTCAAAAAAACCAGTTAATTTTCTTTTTCCTAATACCTCTAAAAGTGATGTTAAAAAATTCTCCTGCTAAAAACCCTAAATCTTGCACTATGGATCATGTTGAAGTCTTCTGCAGCATCTCCATATTGCCATTAAAAAAGAGTAGCACAAACTGGATGGGATTCCAAAAGGTGATTAGTTTGCCATTGAAGCATAACCAATGCCTCAACTAAAACAAGCAAACAAGCAGTCGAACATGTTAACATAATTTTCTATCATTTCTTTTTTGATGTGGATTGGATGGAAAAATTCTGGGATGCAAGCCATGATGTAGATTTTCAAAATTGATTAGCATTTTTGGACAGTGGCAGCAATTTCTGTGGTGGTATAATTTATTTTAAGCTAAAATTGATTAGTGGTTTGGTTTGGTTTTGTGTGTGGGTTTTTTGGTTGGATTTTTTTTTTTTTTCATGTGCACCAAAATTGCTGTGCAAATCAAGGTAAATGGAGCCATGAAATGATGGTGGAAACACAAACTATAGTAAAATGTCAACTCAGTCTAGTGAAGGCCAGTCAATATTGCAGCGTATGGAAGATGACTGGGAATGGTTTTCTTGGGTTTAGATTAGTGATTTATAATTGTCAAACAGTTCTTGTGGAAGAAAGATTGTTTTGTTTGTTGTCATAATATTAATCATGGATCAATTCACTTTAATTCTAACGTGGATATAACAATTCCATAGAAATGTCATCATAGCTTAATGTTAATGTCCACTTACTTTAATGTTTTGGTGACTTTAAGAGTTGTCGTTGCAAATGTTCAGTCTATCCCAGCTGACTGCTGGTCTAAATGGATCATATTTTTACAGCTCTTTGACTTTCTCTCTATTTCCAATACACAAAAACAATCTCTACAGAAACTATGTTCTTTTGGTGTTATCAGACACAAGCAGAAAGTTAAGGAGTGAGTCATACCAGGGCAATTCTCAAAAGAATGAGATCCTGCAAAGGTCAGCTTTTCTTGCTCGTCAATTGTTGACATTTAAGCATTTATTTCAGACGCTGCTGATAATGTTTTCTGAGATAGTGGGGAAGAATTGCTGTGGTGGTATGCAATTATGAACATAATGAAATGCAAAAATGCAAATAAGGTGATACGTGCCAGTCCTTTGGAGTGCCTTTTGTCAGAATTGCAGGCACCAGGAGACTTTGATAGATACCATGTCAGTACTCATTGCTAGAGCTGTGATATCTTTTAAAGAAGCATCTCTAACATGTTATCACTGGATGCTAATTAGAAGTAACCTTTGAAGATGAAAAATGCAGAGGTCATATTCTGTAAACTCTAAAAACAGCATCGAACTAATTGTGTTGGTATCATTTTGCTGCACAAGACAGCATTGCCCTTTTTTATGCCACATTTATACATCAACACTGTAATACCCAGTTCAGTGATACTCAGCATCCCTTCTGCCCCAGGGGTTTTTTTCACGGGGCTATATCCTGTTCATTAAAGCCTCTGCATTTTTGGGTAAATCATAAAGATGCATTCTTTCATATTTAAAAAAATATGAGATATTATCCAAGGTCTACGTTACTCTGTATTAGATCAGGGAAAGAACAGCTGGGCAGAGTGGATATGATAAGCTACAAATACAGTGAGGCTGGAAATCAGAAGAGCATCTGCCATAGTGGAATGATGAGGCAATAGGGCTCAAATGGTAGTGTTAAGATGGAATGTGAACCACTTTTAAATTGTTTTTTATGATGTAGTTTCCCACAGTAATTGGGATGTGACTTTGCTGAACCAGAAGGTCCTGGATTCCTCTAAAGTGCTGTTTTCACAGCCATAGACCATACCTGCTATACACTTAAAATGGAAGGAAAAAACCTATATATTTAGTACTTTGGGCTAGAATGATTTTGCACCTGGAGCATGCCAGTCTGATAATGATGGTCTTTCAAAGCTAATGCTTTAAATCCAGCATTTGAATAATTCCATTTATTTTCGCATCCAGAATTGCACTTACTGGAATGACTCCCTACAAAGGGAGTCACTTAAAAAGTTCACTTCTGCTTTGGGGCCACTGTTTCAGCCCAGAGTGGAGCTCAAGACCCTGTGTGAATATTCCACTTGGCAACATCGGGTACAGTTAATCTTTTGTTTCTTTGGTAGTTTAAGCGAGCATGACCTAGAAATAATAATTCAAATGTTGTATCCACAGTTCTGCCTGTCAGAGGAGCAGGACTCAGGCGTGTGAAACGTTCAAATTTTGTGTGACTTCAGCCAGCTGGACTCAGTGTTACAAATTTAAAACACATTAAGATGTCAGACCCAGAGCAGGACTGCAGGTAAATGTGAAATAAAAACAGAAAGCAAAAGGAGGAAATACTTCCAAACAGTGGACTGGCTTAATGAGTGCTTATACCAGTTAGCTCTTTAATTCCCTTAGAATGAGGGATGAATCAGTTCCTGAAATGATTTCTTCAAACATTGTTTTTGTTGTCAAATGTTCCTGAGAAACTGAGAAGAAAATTCTAAAGGCAAACATAGTTCTTCAACAGCCACTGAAAAAGGGGGCACGTTGAACTTAATTGTATGGAATAGCTACAGCTGTCAATACTTTTTTCTCTTTTGCAGCATGTAATGTATTCAGATTTTAAGTTTTTGACATAGAAACCTTAAAAGAATTAGAATAATTTCTCTGTTTGTGGGTTGTTTTGCATACAATATCTATCAGCTTTGATGTATTTCACTAGGGAACTAGTTGTCAATCCCTGTGTGTAGTTTTTTTTCCAGAACTTTTAATGTGGTTTTCTTTCATGATGCTCCCTCAGATATAAAGCTACTGTACTTTGGCTACCAACTTAATCAGTCTTCATTATAATTATACTCAGCATATTATCAACTTTGTATTGCACTCAAAATTACTTGCCCCTGGGGAATGATGCCAATAAGAATATGAAACAGATCTCAGGCAAAACTTGCCTCTCATATTCCTTGCAGATGTAATTTTTCGAGGGCTGTCTCTGACACTTTGGAAATAGAAGAGGCTGCATTCTGAAAACTCCTTTCTTGCTCTGCCTTTCTTATTTATCTGTGGTAGGTTCTAGTTGTCAGCTCAGTCTCCCATGTGCTATGATAATGAAAGTGATAATAATTTTTAGTGTTGCCGAAAGATTGTTTTGCCTCTGTCAGAAAAGCTTGGCTGTAATAGAAAATCTCTATTATACCAGGACTCACTAGATGAATTAAAGCAATGAGCATACACCTGCTGCTTTAGTCCTATTTTCTGTGGCATGTCAGTAAATTTAGCTTACAGGACTAGTAAACTAAAAAGGTACGAGGTGGAATCCTTGCTGAATTCAGTGGCAAAAATTCATTTACTACCCATGTCTGCAGAGCTTATTTACAGTTGTCTAAATGAATGTCATGGAAAGCAACTGGTTTTACTGCCATTTATTCCGTATCTCATTACTCTTATATTATATTTCTCTTATATTATGACCATAATGTAGTAAATCAGGTAATTAAGATTTGTCCTGTGTAAGGATCACTGCTCTGTGCTATGGTCCAGAGAAGGACACTATGAACCAGGGCATCCTTGTGTTGGATCTGTGTCTCACCACTGTTCATTTCTAAATATGCCAGTTCAGTTCTACTTCTGGGTGTAGCAACACAAAGTCCAGCTTGTGCCTCATTCTGCCAGTTTTGTTTCTTTTCCAGGAAAACATGAGCATCTGCCAGGACTGAGTTCAACATGGAGTGATTCAGTTTTGGAACTTACTGCATTTATTTGTGGCTTAATGACATTGCGGCAAGTGCAATTAATGTTTAAGCTTAATTCAAGACCTGATGAATATTTCTGGTGGAGGCACATGCTCTTAGAAAGCACAAAAACCCACGAGGGTGCATTTTCTGTCTTCTTTGGTCTAGCAGTCTGTCTGTACAGATTTCCTCCCAGATATAAGAAGGCTGCTGCTGACTGTTTTCCAGTGAAACAGATTCCAGCCTGATTTTAGATCTAATCCCCAGTTGGTTTGACATTTTTATGTGACATATAGTTTGAAGGAAAATCTGCACAAGTTGCAAATGGCTTGTCTTCTTCAGAAAGGGTGGGAACAGTATGATTCATTTTCATTGATTACCACTGATCCTTACAGGTGTTTTTCTCATGCTGCTGCTGCTGGAATATGATAGACATGAAAATCTAGAGATATGGTTGGTAGCCTACTCTTATGAAGTGGGTCATTTCTTATACTGTGTTCCTTCCAGATGTCACAGCAATTCAAGGAAAAATGTCATTAGGAAGCTGTATTTTGACATGATGCTTCTTTTCTCATTGCAAATATAGAGAGTTATCTCAGCTGGGCTTTCTTAAAAATTAGGTTATTGATCCATATAGGTCAGGGAACATCCACCTGCAATGTATATAGTAACCCATGTCTTGTGGAAGGAGGAGTATGCAATAAATTGATATATTCACATTGGATGGGGGTTGTTTTTATGTTCCTTTCCTTTACTCCTGAATTTGTTTCTGAGAACGGTGACAGGTGGCTGCTGTGGCATTCACCTGTGCTATGGCACTCCGAAATTCAGTGCTCTAAATAAAAAGACAAACATCTCAAACTTACACTGCCCAGTCTGAGTCAGGTCAAGCCAAATGTGACTCAACTTCCTCCCTGTTCAGGACAGCACATTTTTTAAAGATGTGTTTATAATTCCCATCACCCCAGGAAAGTTTGGATTTGCCTTTTAGTTGAGAAAAAGCCCAATATCCCATTAACTCATATAAATATTTAAAATCCTTTAAAATCATGTAATTTAATGCAATCAGACTAAACTTCCCAGGTTCCCACATAGGTGGAACCAGAGGGTACCACCCTCTTCCAGGCGTAAATTCTCACAGGTGGGTGCAGGAGTGTGCTTAAGATGGTGGGGTTTTTTTAGTGTGAAGGCAGATGTTGCTCCAGTGCTTCTCTGTTAAGGTAACTTTCTGTCAATTATAACACATGTTTTTCCCAGTGTCTAATTGCTTCCTTTGCTATCTGCTCTTCTTTTAATTAACACTTTTGCTATTATAACAGCCATAAAAACCTAAGCTTTTTAAGATACCCTTTTCTTTTGTGCTTACTGCTCCATGTCTGACTGTAAGCTTCATGCATATTCTGAGCTATAGTAAGACAAAAGAAATGTCCTGCTGGCTCTCCTGGTGGTTATGTTGGTTGTGGCAGAGTTGTGAGCACCTGTATGTGTACTGGCAGTGACCTGTGTTTCTGCTGCCAGGTATTTCTACCCCTTGGTCTAGGCAGTTAGTGAATGCTGTAATTACAATAAGCTGTTGCGTCCCAATAAATGTTAGGTTGTGAGCTAATTAGTCTCAGCCTTCTCATGGAGGGAGAGACCCTTCTGTGCACTGTGAACATTGATACCCAGGGGTGGTGGTGGCTCCAGGGGTGCATCAGCTCTTTGAAGATTTTCTTGCTTGCTGGTTCTCCTGCCTTATAGTTGGGAGGGAATGAGAACACATCACAGTCCATCCAGCTCAGATGTGGCCTGTCTGACCCAACTAATGCTGCTGGCACTGCATGATTTCTACCTCTGGATTCCCCAGTATAAGCAGCCAATTTATGGTTCCTTCTTCCACTGATGGGGGAAGCAGCTCTTTGTGCCCTTTATGCCCCACTCGTAAAAGTCTGGACTTAATTTGGCCCATGTGAATTAGGGCTGTAAAAACAAAAGGCAGGTGAGCTTTGCAACAACTGCCTGACTGAATAAATCAGCTCTATTCTTTCTTTTTTTCTTTCTTTTTTTTTTTTAATATGTTAATGTGATACAGTGTGCCTAAAATAAAAATCCTCACTAATGAAGGAAAAATAAAGCTCCTCCTGAACTGTGTGCCACAGCCATGTGTGTGACACTCCTCCACTTTATTAGCCTGCTGCTGTACCTCACTGGCAATCCCAGCCCACAGAGCCAGGCTGCCCATGTGTTCCTGGGACGGGAGGGTAATTAGTTCTCCATGCTGGCTGTGTCCTGGGCCTCTCCTGAGCAGAAGCTGACAGTCATGTGTAGCATTGTGATGTGGAATACTGGTCATTAGGGACAGAGCTGAGATTACCTATCTTATTTCCTTCCTGACCTTAGGTCAGAACTGAAGCACAGTCCCTGAGGTGAAGGGCTTTTGCTTTGTACCTAACACTGCCATGCTAACTAGCTCCCTCAGAGCTGGCACCTTAGGGAGACAGAAAATCTAAAATAAACATCATAACTAACATGAGTAATGGGAATGAAATGGCCCTCTCTGAATAGAAACACATTTTGTCATTTGTGGTCTGTGTTGCCAGGAAGGGAATGAGAGATTCCACAGTGTGTATTCCACATTTCTTGCATTAGTTGTAGTCTCAAGTCCCTTTTCCTCGTGCTGGTTTCACGGTGTAATTCCAAAGGGGGGAAGAAACCCAACGCCAAACACGTGCAAACGTTGAGGACTTCTAAATTTCTGGTGTAAAAAGGCTGTAACTGGGATGGACATTTCCCTACTGCAGGAAATACCAGAGTGTTGCTGAGTCAGACAGGATTCTGAGTGTGGGAAAAAGGTGCTGCAGAAAAGAACTCTGTGGGAAACTGTCCCTGTGCCGTGTCTATACTCCCTAGCAGTCAACACCACTGCCTCCTTCCTGGAGAGGTTTTCCTATGCCATGCAGCAGCGGACAGGGAAGCTGGATAAGGAGCAAGTCAATGATGCCAGAGATCTGACAGGGAAAGGAAGGAGGAGAAAAAGGACTGTAAATTATGTTTCTGGAAACAGTAGCCCAAAGCAGCACTGAGCCTGCACTGAACTGAGATGGTTCCTCTATAGTAGCTTTCTTTTGGCTTCTCTTACAACCTCCTTGGTTCCCAAAAGTTTTAACTATATCATTATAAGTGATATAAAATCTTTTAGATCTTTGTAATAGCTGACTCTAATGTTAATAATTCCAAATTAAAAAATAACCTGTAAAGGAATATTTTTTTTCATTTTTTATTTTGCTCATTGCTCCATTACTGAATTTACACAAGTGCACAAATAAGTATCAGCAGATAAATTATAACATCACCTCTCAAGACTCCTAGAGCTATAATTAAAACCATGTTTGTTTTACTGAAATTTATGTTCAGCAAATCTTTATGTTATACAAAATTTTTATCTCTGTATCTATATAATTTAAGTAATACAATGGACTCGATTAGCCAATGTTAGTTTAAATTCTTCATGGTATTCATTGATTTTAAAGGAGTGACTATTTTGTCACAATTTAGTCTGTTATTTTACAGCTGGCTCCTACCACTGCTGGTAGGTAACTATGTGATATATAACTTGCAAGCAGTCCTGCTGTTTGTTACTGGCAATTAATTTCTCTGGTGCCTTTCTTCCATTCAGGCCAGGCCTTTATGTTCTAAATCCAGCTATTCTAATACTCCCCACTTCTGCTGTGTAGAAAAGACTCAGACTGACAGATTATCGCAGGGCAGTTAAGCATGTAATTGCTCAAATGAGTTAAAATCCCTTCAAATATCTGTCTTTGTACCTCATCACACCACTTCATGGACTCAAATATTTGACAATTGATGAAGATAAACTAAAAGGATCTTCATTAGCTACCAACCACCGTGACAAGCTTCTTTCAGCTAAAGGCTGGTGAAGTTTGGGACTTATTATCTACTTAAAAACTGCAGGAAAGCAGAAAAATACTTCAGTGTACTTTAGACTAGAGAAAACTAGAAGCTTACATGGTAGCTGGGGTCAAACAAAACTGTGGTTTGCTAATCTAGAGCTGCACTTGTTACAAATGTGCAGTAAAATAGCCATGGAATCTTACATGATAAAAATATAAAGGAAATATTTCAAGCTTCTAATAGCAGCAATCATCACAGCCTCCCAGCTAATGGTAAATACAGGGGTTTTATTCATTGCAATGTAAGTGTGCAGCAGAAATCCAGTTGTTAAATGATGCCCCTTTTTTATTTCGTTGTAGTTTCACCAGTGGGAATGAAAACTTTGACTTTTAATGCAGCCACCTGGATTTCAGGTGCTGTCTTTGAGGATGCTGAACATCATTGCACCTATCAGAAAACTGTTTCAACTGTCTTTATTACATTTATTTATATAACACATTATAGTGTGTGGACAGTGATTCTACTGTACCTTTAAAGTTTAAAGTGGTTTCTGTGGTGGTAAGAGCTGGAACAGGACAACTCCAGTTCACCTCTGGCTCTATTGAAACAGGGAGGTCTGCCCAACTCTTCTGCTGCTACTACTAAGTTATGGCCAAAGAAACTGAATCCTTTGTGTGTGGTGGAACACTGGACTTGTTGCATTTTTATCTCCCATCTAAAACAAAAATACAGTACTGCACATTTCAAATATGTTTCAAAAAATTGTGATGCCTAAAAAGCTCTTTTTTGTCCTTTCAAGTGTTGGACATTTCTTCATGTTATTCACCACAAGTTTTTATAACCAAACAAACCCAAACCAACAACTTTTTATTTTTTTCATAGATCCTGTCCCAAGTTAATGATCTGAGTGACCAGTGTAAAATCCTCCACTCATTTAATTTTCTTGCTCTGTAATGAAGCTAAAAGTGTTCTGCAAAGGCAGAATTGTGCTCGATTCCCTCTGCTCATAATAAGTTGAACTTTAAGCTTTCTATTGAAGTTAATCACACTTTCTCTCATGAGTAAAAATGTTTTTAACATGAAACAATTGTCCACTGAGGTTTGACAAACTATATTTTAATTGTAATTGATTTATACCAAAAGATAAAATGAGTTAATTAGGGCATGCTATCAGAATTAGTGGCAAGGGAAATGCTCTATAAAGCTGGCAGGTAGGGGGTAGGAGATGAGAGATTTTGAAAGGGAATAGGACACTGGCATTTGTAACCTCCTAGTGCTGAACTGAGTAATGAAAATATTCTACCTCTGGCTTTTGCACAGATTGCATGTGTGGATTTTCTGTAGTAGAGTCTAGATGGAGGTTGAGTGCAGTCCAAAGAGATTTAATTGGATCAGTCTGACTGGTATACTCCTTCGTATATTATGGAGAGTATTTTTTTTTGTTCCATCAACCACAAGGTGCTTCAGTGGCCTCAGAATTTCTGCCTGATGTAAAGGTAGATTCTGGCTCTATGAGGCTGCCAAGCTGAGAAGTTATGATCCAATATAGGTAAGGTTTAGAAAAAATAGTCCCTTAGTTATTGGTAACGTTGCTGGTCGTACTGACAAGTTCCCTTTCAAGCTATTATAAGCAGGTGTCACTTTATGCTGTTGGCAGTGCTGTGCAGTGTGTCATCATTATGGCTGTAATTTGGTCATGGAAAGCTTAGCAGAAATCCAGTTATCATGGTGGAGGCATTACAAGGGGTTATCTCATCATCAGAAATGTGTCTTGTGAGGGCTTGCCATTGTGAAGACATAAGTCATGGAATGTGCTAAAAATTAGACATGTTTGGCTTATATCTGCTCTTCAGGGGATGTGCAGTGTGGGCAATCTAAGGTAAACTCTTTTTCCAATTTCAGCATAACAATAATTGCTGTTGTGTGAAGTGACATACAAGTGTGTGGTACAAAATGATGTTTGTTCTTTATCTGAAAAAAAAACCCTTTTTGTTCTGTTTTACATAGAATTATTTTCAAGGTGGTTTGAAGTTTGACAGTTAGAGCTGTTCTGGTGTTATAACATTCAAATACAAGAAGTTGTGTGATATTTAAGCCAATTTTAATTCCATCCCTTGTAGATATGAGCCTGGAAAGACTGCACTTCAGAATGTCAGTTCCTATGTGATATTGTTTGTTCCGTGAGATCTCCAGGAGATGCTACACTTTGGAGATCCATGGATGCAGACCACATGTTGAGTCACAGGGGAGCACACTTTCCCTCACAGAACTCTTGCAGATAATTTATACACTTTTTTAGCAGATACAGTTCCATAATCGGTTTTAATATTGCAAGGCTGAAATTTGATGTAAAAGAGCTAAGGAAGTTATACACATATCACTTCAGGGATGATGGGTTAATTCACTCTCCTTATGGGACTGTCAGATCATGCCAACATAATAGTTGTCATTTTATCCTTACGTTATTCAGGTAATTCAGGTCCTGCTACTGTAATATCTGAGATAAAGTAATTAGAAATGAAAGTTTGATCAGTATAGACTTTAAAATGTTATGGAAGTATTTCCATATGTGAAGAAATGACCATCTTTAGGAAAGGCTGAAAAGCTACAAATGTTAATTTTGCAAATGAATCTGGGCCATCTGCCATATTCCTGTTTAGCTGTCTTGAGACCCTGTGGCACTAAGAGAACTGGTTAATTTGGTAAATTTGTAGGAGAAATATCTTCTTGAAATTCCAGACTTTCTAATCACAAAAAGTTGGATTGGAAAATACACAAGACAACAACAGAGAAGGGATTTTGGTGAATTTAGTGCTGCCCTTTGCATTTCAACCTTTGTCCTTCTCATCCATTTGTGGAGTCCTTTCCCTTGTTACTGTTCTCCTGCTGCATGACAGGTGAGGTTGGATGTGAGACAGTCAATACAGTTTCTCATGTATATTTCAAAGAACAGCAGTCAATTAACCTTGAGAGAGTTGGATGTTCTCTTGTCTATAACAATAGGCCAAGACACTAAATGTAAA
The DNA here is from genome assembly GCA_013390005.1 of Calyptomena viridis. Classification (NCBI taxonomy): domain Eukaryota; kingdom Metazoa; phylum Chordata; class Aves; order Passeriformes; family Eurylaimidae; genus Calyptomena; species Calyptomena viridis. Next base: position 44,143 of record WEIV01002377.1, read on the forward strand.
CAGGCCATGGGGACATAATGGAAGGGCTTGAGTCCCTCACATGCAAATAAGTCGTACTGAGGTCCTCTTCCCACTTTTAAAATCACCTTTAAAAGTGTGGTATCTTTACCAAGAAATGCTCTGATTTGTAACACATTTTTTACCAGTGTGGCAGGGCATTATTATTGCTGTTTCAATAGCATCATATTAAACTCTTATATTAAACTTTTATGAGTATGAAGACAGATAGGGTCATTGATCTGAGTGTATCTAAACTAAACTTGATCAAAGATGTGACAAGACAAATTGTCAGTGGGGTGAGGAAACAGGCTGGATAATCAGCCAAAACCAAGCTCATTAATATTTCTAGTGATATGGCCAAATTTTGAGTACTGAGACTTCCTGAGAGCAGCTCAAACAGCTTTGCAATTTTAAATCTAATAAAACCAGTGATACCTCTTAGGCAGGGAATAGTTTTGGGAAAAGAGTCACTTGCCCTGAACTTTGCCTTTGCAATTTGGAAGTTTAGTTATCTTTTAAACTCTTTGTACATAAATAGGTACAATTCTGCCTTTACACTGTTATTTTTCTTGTTACAATTGCAGCATTTACATTTTAGTAAGACTGTAGGTTTAAAAGCAACGAATTATAATTTTAACAGAAAAAAGTTGTTGTTATGATCTAACTTGTCCTTATCAATGATGTAGAGAATATAAGAGTGGGCTACACTGTTTTTTAGGAAGTGTTTCTCTCAGGTGAGGAGTTGTGTGTGTATATGTATATATGTGAAAGGCATTTTATATGCAGAAAGGATCACAGGAAAATCGCAGAATGAAAATTACTTTTTCATATCTGTTAGAAAGAAACCCCTGTAGACACTGATATCCTTGCAAGGACTCATCTTCACCTTATATAAGGACTGCACTCATCTAGTTATTTCAAATTGGTTG
>WEIV01002379.1:0-19699 GCA_013390005.1 Calyptomena viridis
CATCCTGTATCCAATATGTATGCAAAACTTAATTTTACAAAGCCTTCCTTTCAATCTTTGGTATTACCTAAAGAGCTGCTCTTCAGCTTAGTTCAGTGCCCGTGAGAGCAATGAGTATGTAAAGGCATATTTGAGCAAAAGCTCAGGGACCCTTATATTCAGGGGACTGGCTAATTTACATCCTCACGTGTAGAGTTGCACTTTTCCCTTCTCAACTTCAAAAGCTGTGTGTATCTTTTCGAAACAAGGCCTACTTTGATTTTTTTTTTTTTATTTTTACTTTTAATTTTATTGTGGCTTTCTGGAGTCTTTAGCTGCCTTGCATACAAGTGTGGTTGACATATAATCACTATAAATAAACGGTGGGAGAAAGGGGAAGCAGAGTGGTCCTACACGTCCTGAGTGATACTAATAATACTTGTGTCCTATCTGATAACTTAACCGTATGAGATATGAACTACATTTTGTAGCATTTAAAGACTCATTGTTGACATGCCTATTTTGCTTTAAAACTAAAGAACAGTAGATTAGGACTAGACTGCTTACAGAATTAAATTCAGCAAACCATTCAAGAGACTGATACTGTTAGACTGAAATTGTTAGCATAATTGATGATTTTTTTCAAGTACATGTAACACTGAATAAGGTAGATTAGGTGATGGGAATTGCCATAGTGAGTTTGCCATAATAAGGCTTAAAATGGTGTTTGTTTTAAAATTTAAGTCTTGCAGCCTCTTAAATTGGAGAGAGTCCCCAGATGGTGATAGTGTTGCCAGAGGTTTATTTTCACTAGTGTTACTCAGTTAAATCTCATTTCTCGTGTGAAAGTAATACAAGATACCCTTTTGCTTTATTTCAAGATAGCCAGTTACTTGTGTAGGATCATGGCAGCTGCCAGGGATCTGGAAAAGCAGCTACAGCATCAATAAATTGCACTTATGTAGATACTTTTCATTTACATTTCATGAAAATTAGTTGAACTTAAGTGTTGCTGCATGCCATGTAGTATTATTTTGTCCTTACCCTTTAATCTCTGGGGTTGCAGAGGCCATAAAAATAATAGTTCTGAATCAAACCCATTTTTACCCTGTGACTTATCCCATGGTCCTCTATGGGCTTCATCAGATTTCATAAGAAAATGTGAAAGAGACTCTAGAAAGACTATTTGCATGGCTCTGTTTGGTCTTACCCTTGTACCTAGTAATGAGAGATCACTTTATGCTTGAAAGCATGAAAATTTGTAGCCTTTTGGTTATCCATGCCTATGGGAAGTTGGTTTGTGTTCTACATATGCTTAACACTTGCCTCTCTACAGCTTTCAGCCACATGAATGCTTTACAGCGTGGGGTTTCACAGTCTAATAATGTGTTATGTTGGAAACTATTTCATTGATTTTTTTTCTGTTTCTATGTTATTTTAATGTTCTCTTGTACTGTTGCTTCTTTTCTATCTTCCAGTAAACACTGCTGTTTCTTAAGCTTGTGTCATGCCTTTTTTTGTATTCATTTCAGTCTTTTTCTTAAAAAGTTTTTCCACATCTTGCTGGTTTTAATTATCTTCTGAACCTTCTTTCAGTTAGATGACTATGAGGAGGAGGAGGTGGGTGTATTGTATTGCTGCCACTTGACAGAGCAAGAGTAGATCTACATTCCAGAAAAACTGTAAACATCAGTTACACATATGATAGCAGAGTGCATCACTTCTAGGAACCGTATTCAAATGTCTTTCTGCCGCCAGATCAAAACCTTTTATAGAATGTACCTTCAATTTGCAAGGACTAAGAGACTTCTTGCCAGATATCAGCTGGTCTGATACTTGCTTTAATGTTATGACTTTCAATAAACATACTGGAGGCCAAAGGCTCCAGTTGAATTGTGTGCTATCCTAGAAACATAAAAAACTTTTTAACCAGATCCTTGATTTTCAGTTTTCTGTATGTTCAGGTGGAGAAAGGTGAAGTTCTCTCACTTGAAGAAATTGTTTCAGGAAGCGGCTTTGAATGAAAAGATTTGTACTAAAAATAAACAATCATTACTAAATCTGCTTTTAAGCTGTGTACTTTGTTACTGTAATTTCTAGCTTTCAGAAAACTAAGGTCCTGACTCATATCCATGTTATGGTATCTTGTTCTGAGAGTAAAATATTGCCAGTTAGGTACAATGCTGTCAGATTTATACTGCTCATTTTTTCTTACTACCTGTCAGTTTGGTGAAAATACTTTTTTATTGTAAAAGTAATTATCTGTTTTCTGATACAATTAAACAATATTTAAGCAGCACAGCTCTAGAGGTGCTCTGTTATTTAAAATGTACTGCACTGGAAGTGTTGATAAGATAGAGATTTGCTTACTCAATCTCTTGACCATTGATTCATGAAGACCTGCTTTTATTTGCTATTAATTTTTTGAAAAAATTTGTTACAATTTATTTCAGCAGCAACAAAGGAAGAAAATTTTGTTCCTAAAGAAATGAGCTTAAAAAGGTCAAATGCCTTATTCATAAATCACTTTGTTACTTGGGAATAATTCATTCAGTGTATAATTCATTCAGTGTTTTTTTAGTATAAATGAATTGGAGAAGACAGCCTTTCTTGGAGTTAGAGATTACTGCATTGACAGCTAAGTTTTGAAAAGAGAAATTTCTGCTCTGTTCTCCCTCCAAACAAAGTGTTTTAATAAACGAAGTTATTGTCTACTGGCTTTATTGGACATGTGGTCAGTTGTCATGTTTCTCTGACCAACTGAACAAAGTTTGAACTTCTGTCTAATTGTTCCCCGCTGTTAGGCTACCCTGTCATGATCAAGGCCTCAGCAGGTGGTGGTGGGAAAGGCATGAGAATCGCTTGGGATGATGAAGAGACCAGGTGAGATGCTGTCCAAAAGCTTGCCTTGATGAATGCTGCAGTTACCAAGTCCCATTAAGCCACTGTGAGCTGACAGTTGAGCAGATATGAAATGTTAGACAGAGAAATTGGATATTATTTGGGTTTCTCTCTTTTGCGTAGTGAATGGTATACTTTGGAAGTGTGCATGTGCCTATTTCAAATCAATTCTTACACCTTACAAAATGCAGCCCATTAATATGAGTAAAAAACTAACACTTAAAGCTGCCTTTAGTCCATTGTGAGACTGTAAATGTAGAGTGTAAATAACATTTTGCTCTGTGCCTTTCCGAATGCTGATTTATTAATTGTCTCTGTGTTAGGGAGAATATTTATTGGCTCTGATTTGCAAACATTAATGCATGCCATTAGTTCTGTTAAAGTTGATGAGACTGATAATTCATGTGTGGAAACACATACGGTGTTACCAGAATGTGCTTTAATAAATTGTGTAACTTTGTGATTAAAATATTTATCACTGCAAAGTATTGTGCTTTTGTCTGTTTTGAAACAACATTTGTCTAAACACAGACATTTTCATGTCTCTTAGTGATTGTCTGAATCCTGGACAGTTCATGATGCATTGTTGTTGATTTAACTATTCTCAAAGACATACGCTGCTGATCTTAGAGAAAAATATATCTTCTGATTTTTTTCAAAGACTTGTAACGAAAAGGCTATTTGATCCAAAGTAACCTGAATGTTTTCCTTGCCACACAGAGAGAGCAGCACATGTGCCAGAATCTACTCAAAGTACAACTGAAATTTCCATTCATTTAATTTAGTCACCAAGATTTCCTTTTGATTTTTTCTGTCCCCTATTAAATTTTTGTTTGCCAAAACCTAAAAGCTGGATAAAAGAACAATCAATGTCTAGCAGTTAAATTTTAAAGAGAACATGGTGGGTTTATTATTAGTACCTTCCTGCCTCTAGTCCATTTGTATTCAAATCCAAATAGGAAATAAGGTGGTTTTGTGCATTAGAATGAAGATCTAGAATAACCTGCTTTCTTAGAAGGATGGTTTTTTCCTACTGTTTTAGAATCCAAAATTACTGCCTTGATCTTATTCAGTCAACAATTGCATCTGCTGTACTTGAAAGGAAAGCATTCATTTCTTGTTTTGTTCAGAAAGGAGCAGAGGAGCTCAATTTAAAGTAACTGTTTTAAAGTGATCTAAAATCATGATTACCAATTTGTTTTGGAGAAAAGTTGTGGTTACTGTTTAGAAAGTCACCTGGTAATGCTGATTGGTATCAACAGAAACCGAAAAAGCTAGGGATATTTTATGTACACTTGAATATCGCTAAATTAATTTAGTGATACTACTTCGACTCCATCATATTTAAGGATGATGATTTGAGTTGCTTGCTTTGTTTGTGGAAAGCCTTTGAATCGTAGAATATCCTGAATTGGAAGGGGCCCACAAGGATCATCTAGTCCAACTCCATTCTGAAGTATTGTTCAGCTCCTTATTATTTACCAGTGGTGTTCCTTATAATAATCCTGTTTGTTAGTTATGCAAGCCTTGTCTTTATAATGCAATATTAAAGTAGTAGCTGAAAGGTGCTAAGAGAAGGAACATTTAGTCACAGATCAACACTGCTTACTGTTCCTTTACTGATCAAGGAGAAACACCTATTTTAACATTTATAGGTAGGCAAAATTAAGTTGACAAAATACTGGTTGCAGGAAGATAAAAGTGAGATATAGGAGAACTTGAAAACAGACAGATTTACTTTGTAATCCTTCAAGACCGACTGGAAAAGAAACCCAAATGCTCTACTTGATATTTAAATGCAATCTGTGAGACTGTAAAGGATTTGTTGTATGTGTTCATTAGTTGTGTATGGAACTAAGATTGTTCCTTTCTGTGTGTCTGAAGAAGAACATCTGACTGGTTTGAAGGTGGCTCAACTTACTGACAAAACAATGTAGCTGATAGCTTTAATATTGCATGAAAAATTGTTGATCTCATGTACAGTCTTGCTGCATCCAGCTCCATGTAATCCTAAAAAGAAACCAATTTTCACCTATAAGCAGTCTCTGAAAAGTCTGAATATCTAAATGGTCTTGTGCATTGCAGGATTCATAGGTACAAGGTAAGTGTGAAGAACTGTTAGTAATATTTTGACTTGTAAACTTGTTTTGACTTTGCCTCATGGGATTAATTTAAAATACTATTTGAAAACAAAAACCTTTATGTAGAATCATATAATACCCTGAGTTGGAAGAGATCCACAAGGATCATTGAGTCCAACTCCTGTCCCTACACAGGACAGCCTGAAGAAAAACACCTGAGAAAGCCTGAGAAAGTTCTGCTGTGGACTGTTTCTAAAAGTACTTCTGTGTTAGTGCGGTTGATCATCCCAGCTCTGGTCTTGTATATGAAGAGCCCCTGTGCTTGTATCCTAGAAAGCCTGATCCAAAAGTGCTTTCTAAATAAAGACAATGTGAAGTTCATACTGAAGTACAACAAAACAGGACTAGGGTGTGTGAATATCTAGACGTTTTCTGTATCGTTCCTTCTTTGATGGAGAAACTCAAGGCTTCTTGCTTTCACAAAATATGCTGACTTGGAAGGATCCTGCAAGGATCATTGAGTCCAACCCTTAGCCCTGCACAGGACCATCCCCAAGAATCACACCATGTGCCTGAGAGTATCATCCAAACACTTCGTGAGCTCTGTCAGGCTTGGTGCTGTAANATGGGAAGTTCTGGAAGGGTAGGCAGAGTCAGGATACAAATATGGTTTTGGGATGGAATAACTTTGGACCAGGGGAAGGGTTAAGGATAATTAGGAGGAGGATACAGAACAGGAGTGTACAATTGTATGGGAAGGAAAAGGGGGATGACCGAGCAGTCTAGGAATAAACAAAGGGTTACAGAACTGTACAGAAACAACATGACAAATATAATAAATGGCAGGTGCACACCACCACACTTACATCCAACCTAAACCTCCCCTGACACAACTTCAGGCCTTTCCCTTGGGTCCTGTCACTGATCACCACAGAGAAGAGATCAGTGTCTGTTCTTCCTCTTCCTCTCATGAGGGTAGACTGCAATGAGGTCTCCCCTCAGTCTTCTCCAGGCTGAACAAACCAAGTCACCTCAGCTGCTTCTCATACCGCTTCTCCTCCAGGCCCTTCACCATCTTCATCTCCCTCCTTTGGATGCTTTTACAGCAATGCTCTCACAGCTTATAACAATTGTAACTAAATCTTTAGGCTTTATGGCTTCAAATGATCTGCTGGCAGCTCTGAAAAGGAATTAATTTCAGGATTCCATTGTCTTCAAAGAGCAAATTGAAATTTTCTGTCAGAGTCTGTGATGGATCTTTGCACAAAAAGATACCTACTGGCATGTAGGTTCAGTGTCGGAGGTCATCGTATAGGAGCTATTGGCCCTTGCTTTTAACTCTTACAGTTTTGCAGATAGAGATTAGTTTCTCTAACTAGTAGCTTCAGCTGCAAATATGATACTCTCTAAGGTGGAAATTTGTACTGAATTATCTTCTAGCAATTACCATTGAAAAATTTGAAGCTTGGTTCCCCCCTTGTCTCACCTTCTGTGACTTCCTAGATGCTGTAATCTTGCATGCTTAGTATCTGTTTTGAAAGTTTTCATTAAGGCAGCTTCCAGCAACAGATATTTAGAGAGATGAAAGATTTTGCCTTGTAATAACAGGAAAATAATTTAAGCAACTAGCCAATTTACATTCTCGATGCTTATGCTAATTTTATGAATGCAAGTCGAACATCTGCTTTCAAATTCCAAGAATATATTTTAATTTCTCTTCTGTGGTTCTGTGGTACCATCCTGTGTTTGCTTTTGCTGGTCTACAATTGTTGATTTTCAGTGGTACAGCAAAATGTGTGGGAGAACTACTACTAAATTTGTTTTTGCAGTCTGCAATAATTTTCTGCAGTTTCCTACCTTTCTTTAGAAACACTGTTTAATGTGGGTTTTTTGGTGTGTTTTTTTTTTTTTTTCCCCCCCAGTGATGTAATCTTCCACTGGCTCTGAAGGAATGAGCAGTGGACCTGGAAGAAGTTAATAACAAAGTGGAGTAATATGTAAAAAATAATTCTGTATCCCCCAACTCCTGAAGCAAAGGAAATTATGTATGAGACGACAGTGCTTTAAAGAACTGAAAAGCACTACCTATTACAAGTCTGTACATTGAGTTTTATTATCTTCCCAAGGCAGTACGTTTGGCCGCTCAAACTACTGTGCAAAAATGGGTGTGTGTGGGTTTGGCATCCTTCATCTGTCCTGAACAGGTATGTACTGTTCAGATAAGGAGAAGGAATCAATTGGATGAGTGAAGAATGATGTTTCCTAAAAAATTGTTTTAACCACAGATTTCCATGCCAGCTGCATGTGTAAACATACGTAAAATGCTGTGACAAGATAATTTCAGGTCTGTGTTTTTTAAATTTGTAGCCAAGCTGAACCAATAGACATCAAGTTTGTGTGCAAAATCACACAATGTTTGAGTACTAATTGGTTACTTAACTTACCAGTCATGGTTTTAGAGGGCTTCTATTATACTAATGGTTATCAAACGTTCTTTTTAACTAGGTGGCCTTGACAAGAAATAACTTTATTTTACTGTTTCCTGACACTGGAAAATGAAATATTGCATAGTGACTGCAGTCTTTTGTTGGTGTCTGGCTGTCTCCTGATCAAGTTGTATTAATTAAAGCAGCATTGAAAGTTGACACGGCTATTTCACTTCAGACAACCACAGGATGGATTGTGGCAAGATCAGTAAATGCTTTTGTACAGCTTCAACTTCAGTGTGGATAAATGTCCTGTATGAAGAGAGGAGAACCTTAGACACATCCTGTTTTTCCCCTTCTAGAATTGTGCATGTTTGAAGGGATCTACGGATGTCATCTCATCTAGCTTTATCCTCTGAAGAGCATCAGCACTCAGTTTGAAGTCCACTAGAGTCCTGCTGTGTTTCATGTTCCACAAACCTAGCTCTCTCTGTGTGCGCTCAGACCATCTTACTGGAGTTTATGAACATCTTTGAGTACTAGGTGTGTCCAAAACTGGATGCAACAGGTCTGAATAGGTGCTAAACAGGTCTAGCAGGTGCTGAATAAAGACTAATAATTACTGCTGTTGGCCTGCTGCAGCTGATGCAGCCCACTGTTTAACTGGCCTTCATTACTGCCAGGTGTGCTGCTCCCTTCCATTGCGGCCTGTTATTCCCTAGGACCCCAGAGTAATCTTAAGCAGCCAGTCAGTTCCACCGCCTCTACCAATGCAAGGGTGATGATTCTGTGCTAGGTACAAGACTTCTTTTGTTCATTTGGAAATTCATGAGATGCTTGAGAGCCCATTCTTGTCTGAGAGACTGTCTAGGTCTTTGAAATTCTACTTTGCCCTTGAGTATATTGGTGTACAGCTGTTTTAGCATGATCCACAGACTGGTGATGGTATGTTCCACCATCTTTTTCACTCGTTTAGTTGTGCACCTGTGTAGACTGTAACATTCTACCTTGGAAACGATGATGCTGTAGTTGCAGTCTTATGTGTCTAGAAATAGCTTTCATGAGATCTTGCTCTGACTTTCCCAGAATTAAAGTGAGACTGATCAGCTTGTAGTTTGTATGATTCTTTCATGATCTTGAAGTTGGGTGCAACGTTTGTCTTCTTCCAGTCATCATGAATCTCTCCTGAACTCCAGAGCCTTTCAAAGGTGACAGGACAGACTCACAAAGACACAAGCTACCTCTCTTAGCATCTTTTTTGGTCTTATTGAATTCCATGGGTCAGTTCCTTAAGAGATCTTTGATCACATCTTTTTCTTCTTCTTCAGCTCATCTAATGTCTATGTGAAAGTTGTCCCTAGTATTCATCAGAAACCTCCCTGCTTGTGGTAGTCTGTGTTCCTGTTCCAACAGATGTCAGGGAGGTTAGTTTCCTGTTAAAAAACCCTCAGCAACGACATAGACACCCTCCCGCCAAACCTTAAACAAGCTAACCTCTCACCTCCTCCAACCCACAGCCCCAAAACTGCAAACCAAAACTAGATAAACATTGATTCTTGAAGACTTTGATTTGCTTAAAGAATTATTTGTCCACCTCATCAGCTTGAGCAGGTGAACTATTAACAAATTTGAACTGTAGTATTTACTGGCCTCTTCCTTGTTTCAGACCTTCCTGTTCTTGCCCTTTTCCAGCATTCCATATACTTGACCTGCCCTTTCTTACTGCTTTGCATTGCAGCATTGCAGTTGTGCAACCATGTCAGCAATTCTCAAGATTTTGCAGGTCTGTGTCTACATTCCAGCTTCTGTTTGTTTCCTTGGCCATGTGCCTATCTGTGCAGCTGCTTGAGGTGGACATCTTGATTTTTTTTTTTTTCCCCCTCTCTCACCATTGCTACCTCTAGGCTTTGGCTAGTGACTTGCCAGCATGACTCACCCTGCCTCTGAGAAGAGGCTGTGGTGGCCTTTCAGCCCTCCTGCTCCAAGCTCAACCTGATTGGGATGCTGCTAGCAGAAGGTAGTGGAAGAACCTGAAAGTAGCAAGTCTGCATTATAGGAAAAAAAAAAGAAACCTACCACTAAAAGGTAATGAGAAAGTAAGAAAAACCTTAAGTCAATCCTGCTGTCAGAACTACCTCTACCATCAGCTACTCCTTACGAGAAACTACCAAAAGCCCCTTTGCTGCTGCTGTTTGCTGTGCTGCTGGCAAACCAGCTCAGCTGCTGTGCCTGTGGCATGGGGTGTCCAGTAGTGCCTAATGGACCATCTGTTTCCTCGCTCTCTGCCCCTCGGTGTAGTGTAGGTGGCTGCACTGGAAGATTGATGATGCCCATGTTAGTAGGTGGGTAGTGTTTGGAGTGTGAGTCTGTGCAGAGCCCCTGCTCAGGAGTCCTCTGACCACAGTTCCTCTTTACTTTGAGTCATAGTGTAGAGGTATCAATGATGGCCTTCATATAGGTGAGATACACTAGCCTGAATGATGGTCTTATCAAATGTCAGAACTTGATTAGGCTTCAGGCAGTGTGTTGCTTGTATGGTAAACTGTCCCAGGGTCTAAACAGGGGCAGTAAGATAAGGTTTTCCTGTCCCAAATTCCCATGCTCTTCTTTTCGTGGGCAGGAAAGTTTTGCACATGGTTGTACGTATCACTAAGTTGTGCTGCATCTTCCTTGCAATGGGGCTCCAAAGTCAAATTCTTTTCTAGCCTCAATGGCTGGGTATTTATTTATTTTTAATATTCATAAAGAGATTCAGACCCATCTCCGTTTGGTTACTATGGTCTCTAAGGAAACTGAAGTGTACTTATGTTAACTTTTATCACTGGATAAATGCAACTGCATAGTTTTGTAAGGTACAAACAAGGTCAGACTACCTCAGATATTTGTTCCTGTTGTATATGTAGTTAAAAAAAAAAATTACAGCTATTAGATAATTAGGCACCAGCATTTTTTTGACAAGTATTGCAGTTTAGATTTCTAATTAGCACATACTTCAGTGAAAGAAAAAGTCAGTTGTGAATAATTGTGCATAAAACTGTGTGACACCAGAATGTTTACAAAACAAAACAGTGCCTTTGATGTGAGAGTTAAAATAGCTGTAAATCCGTTTCAGTAAGAAACACTGTATATGACTGTTTGTTACAGCACTTTGATTTTTTTGACAGATCAGGTAGCGTACAGAATCATAAACTTTGATGTCCCTTTTTCTCTTTATTAAGTAATTCAATATGTTGAAGTTAAATATGGATTTAGGAAGGTTGTACATTGAGTATGATCTTGTAAAATTACAGCATGTATTATTCCACAATTCTGAAAGAAGAGGAAGATTTTTAAATGTACACACCTTCCTACTGTAAACTTATCTGTCTTGAGATTCTGTTTGGGTGTTGTTTGTGGAATTCAATTAGATTCAAGAGAGAGAAAGCAAGGAATCTTCAACTCGGTTGTGCTGTTGTTCTTATTCTGGGCACAAACATCAGGGATGTTGTTTCAGTAGTCAATCCCAGAGAAATGTAGACCAAACTTTCTGCATGTATCAACATAAATGGGACTAATATGCCAGTTGACAGCCTGTAAAAAACTTCAGTAAAGCCTTTGGGTCCCTGCATTAAGCTCTGTTTCATTCTGAGAAAGCTGTCCATGAAGCTCTTTGTCAGGTTATGATCCAAGGAGTATTCTTTCTGCCATTAAAAAATGAAAGAAATTAATAAATACAGTGTCTTACAATCTGTATTTGTTTGAGTAACTTCATATGTAAAAGACAAAACAAAAGGAAGCATATAAAATGCTCCATATAACACTCACTCATACCTAAATGCAGGGAAAATCTTGTAGTACAGCTACAAGTAAGCGCTATAAATTGAAGTATTGCATCTTTAGATTGTGTTCAGTGTGGGATTTTCAATGTCTGTAATATCACCCTTGCGGTTCTCTAATGCGCAACTAACCTCTGGTATTTGTGAGTATTAAAGAGGGCTTAAGTAGTGGCAAGCTTCATTTTACTTCTGTATAACAAATACTTTGTAATTAACGAGTCTTAAAATTCTATTACTTCATTACTTTTGCAAAAGAAAATGCCAACAAAGAAAATGAATAACTCTTGTAAATGCACAGACTTTTTAAACACACAGAGTTTTTCTGTGCTTTAAGAATGTTTTGGTTTGGTTTTTTGTGTCTTTAAGAAAAACAAGACGAAAGGGATACTCATTAAAGAATCAAATTGGTAAAACTTGGTTTTTGAATGTGTGTGTGTTCATTGATGAAGACTGCCAGATGACTGAAATAAGTGTTCCTTCTTGTATGCTTGAGGACCTGACCTGACTATTTAAATACAAATTATTCTTTTTGGTTTTGTTATTTAAGGGAAGGTTTTAGGTTTTCATCTCAAGAAGCTGCTTCAAGTTTTGGTGATGATCGCTTGCTGATAGAAAAATTCATAGATAACCCTCGTCACATAGAAATTCAGGTTTGTACTATTATTATTACTACCATTAGTATTCTTACTATTTTTTATTACTACTATTAATTATTATTTAAAAAGTTGTATATTTATTTAATAAGGTTTGAACTCATAAATTAATCAAAGTTCAAAACATTTCAAACACTCCACGACAAAAGGCGTAGAGTCTTGTGTTTTCCGGTGTCTTGGGTCATTGCTCAAACTGCATGACTATCATGCACAATACAGTCTTCCTGTTTTTATTCTCTAGCCTTTCTGTAGCAGGAAGACTGTGAACTGTGCTCAGTTTGTTGGGGGAGAAAAAAAGTTACAGGCCTGTCCTGAGGGTTGGAGCTGGAATTCTGGATCCTATTGGAGTGCTTGAGTGCAGCAGGGGATGTAGGAGTTCTAGCAGTGTCATTCTTAACATTTTCATGTAAGGTCTAGGTGGTTTTGTCAGCATTTTGGATTCTGATCTGAAGTATCTGTTGCTCTTGGGAACTCGGGAAGATTTGTGTCCATTTTGGGCAGTTTCTGGTTCAGAATCAGGTGTATTCTCCTTAACTTCTGGATTGTGACCATTTGTGTATTTTACTGGATTTAGTGTGAAGTTAGATATGCTAATACAGAAGAAAAGTTGTTTCTTTCAGACACTCAACAAAGTTAGGACTTCAAAATTTGTGATGTGTTTGATCTTGTGTAGGCAACTCAATTGTGTTCATCATTAGCCTTGAGATAATATTTCCTAACAAGAAATCTGTTTGGAATGTATTTGTTTAACTCAACAGAAATTTCACTTGTTTCACAAATATTTAATTTATTTTTGTCCAAAATATAAACCCTTTCTAAGTTGTGGCCTGGGTTTTTGTGGTGATTTTTTTTAATAGTGAGAATCTGAAATAGCTCGATAACTGAGTGAAACAACAACAGTAAATTTGATGGTATGGAATGGTTTGTAAGACAGAAATATTTAACAGTATTTAGTCTGCCAGATAAGTGCCCTCAGCATGATGATTCCTATGTTTTTATTTATTTTATGTACAAAGGCTAACTTACTGCATTTCATAGAATCATAGAGTAGTTTGGTTGGAAGGGACCTTTAAAGATAATGTAGTCCAACCCCCAGCCATGGACAGGGAACCTTCCACTAGATCAGGTTGCACAGAGCCTTGTCCAACTTGACCTTTAGTGTTTCCAGGGATAGGGTATCCACCACCTCTCTGGGCAACCTGTTTCAGTGGTTTACCACTCTAATAGTAAAAAAACCTCCTTATACCTAGTCTAAATCTATTATCTTGCAGTTTAAAGCCATACAGGCTCTGATAAAAGTTTGTCTGTCATTCTTATCAGCCCTCTCCAAGTACAGAAAGGCTGCAGTTGGGTCTCCCTGGAGCCTTCTTTTCTCCAGGCTGAACAACCCCAACTCTCTTAGCCTTTCCTCACAGGAGAGATGTTCAGTCCCTCTTGTCATTTTTTGAGGATCTGGAGGTGCCTCCTCTGGACCTGTTCCAACAGGTCCATGTCTTTCCTGTACTGAGGACTCCAGATCTGGATGTAGTACTCCAGGTGTGGTCTTACCAGAGAGGAGTAGAGGGGTAGAAGTCAAGAAGAAATAGCAAAATAAAGAAATAGTTTGTAAAGAGTGAAATGAAGAAGCAGTGTAGAAATGAAATTTAAACCCCACCATATTATCTTTTGAAAGGTCATGGAAAACTTAGTTTCAGCATTAATCTTAGTTACGAAAGAGATCATATTGCTAGAGCATCTTTCTGTATTCTCATGCAGTGGCTAATAATTTTTGGCTACCTATGTCTTAGTGTTTTTTTGTTTTGTGTTTTTTTTTGTTTGGTTAGTTGTTGTTGTTGTGTAGGCAAATCAGTGTTCCTTAAAGATTAATTTCCTTCAGTGCTTGCAGATTTGGGAACTTCATCAGGTTCCTACCTATTCTTCAGTGACTAAAGTTAGATGAGGTTGACTCCTCCAGACTCCTGTGAGCTGGGGGCAGATTTTACATTGTCTTGATTTCTTTGGGTTTAAAAACAATTACCTGAAAAAAATAAGGTGGTACTGTATTTAAGAGCTGTAGAATAATTTCACTTAAACAAAATGGCTTTGCTATTAATGATTTATAGTTGTATTTATAATAAGTGTACAGTGAATGTTGTTTTCCTTACATGAACACTTTAATGGTACCTTTTAACAATATTGTGGCATATCGTTTTAACTTAGTGTTCTAATCAGCTTTAGGACATTGACCTTGGTTCATTTTCAAACTGCTGAATATACAAACAATTTGAGACCAGATGCCAAATATTTATTAATTTAGCAGTAACTTTTAAATAGAACTTTTTTTTTAGCATTCTCATATTTCTCCAAAGCATTGGTACTTAAAATTGTTAAATAAGGAACTTCCTGTGTCTAGCTATAAAACAATCGCTTTGTAAAACATGAGAAAAAGCTAAAACAATTAACAGGAAAATCGAGTCCAAATAGACTTTATGCTTGAACTGATTTGAAGTCTTGTTCTCCTGAAGTACTTGATAAAAAGGACCCGAGTTTAAAGTAAGAGTACAGGAAATGTGTATTACTCGGCTAAATAGTAATCCTACAACTGGAAATAGAATTTAGCTGAGTCATGTAGGAGAGGTTCTGCTACATAATATTTAATTATTTTGGCATATAGATGTACATAGCATATATTAATGTCATAATCATCTAATCCCACAAAGCAAGACATTTGCTTTTAGAAATATTTAGATATCCAAAAAAACTCTGTAGTCGTGACATGCATTTATAGTGAGCTGTGTACTGGAATCTAATGTCATGTCAGATGATGATTTTTGTATTCTGTAAATGTCTTCTGACATACAATTGTTATATGATTAGTTTTTGATAACAAAAACAGTTGACCCAGAATAAAAGCAAAATGTTAATGCTATATATTGGCTTATTCTCTTTATAATTTTCTTCTTGTAGTAATTGTCCATGCATGTCTCCCTGAGCCATATTAACTAATAATTGAAAAACATTTATTTTAAGATCCAGGTTGCCAAAATGTAGGAGGATATGAGAAATGTCCTGAAGTGAAAGAAAATATTTACTACTTGGATTGAAAAATTTTATTATCTTCTTCAGAGAAATACAGAAAGAGAGGAGAGAAGTACAGGAACTCATTTTTGGTGAAGCTGAATTCTGTGAAAGTTGTAGACTTTCTAACAGTGAAACAGAAATGCTCACAGGGAATCATTCTACTTGCAGGACAGTGATTTTTCCATTGGGTACCATGCTATGCTCTAGAGTTTAATATTAAAAAAGCCAAAAATTAAACACAAACCTAGTCAAAAAAATCTTTGGACCTCCCAAATGTGTTTCTGTAGAGCTCCAGTTATTTGGATTAGTTAGGTAGGAAGTACCTGGGGTTGTTTTCCCTTTATTTTTATTCTTTGTACTGAGCCCTCTGTTAGGGAATCTCGCAGTTGGCTGGAGCAGCCTGGTGCTGCTGCTGCTAAACCTCCCCCTGGGCAGGGGAGAGGGTTCTGGGACATAGTGTAGTTTAGGAAATCCTGAAGTTGTCAATCATCTAGACCTCTTTGGAGGGTGTTTTTTTTCCCTAGAAAGCCCCATAAATTTATGGGAGCACAACAGAATTTCTGAGGAAAAAAATACGTCTGATCTTACAGGGCACCCTGGTTCTGATGCTGCACAGCACATGCGAGTTGTCTTCATGAGTTCACTGCCTCATTTTCAGTCACATCTACCCAGATTATTCACGCTTCAGCAACCATTGGTGTCTTAGATGTATGAATTTATCTTGCCTAGTGCCATACTCCCTCTATGGTGCTAAAAGGAGTAATAAATAATACAGATTCGTTGTCACAAATGTGAGTAGATATGGTTGAGTTCACACAGTTTGAGGAAGATTGTCTCCTTGTTTTATCTTGTTGGTTTTCAGTGTAGTACTGCACTATTAAAGAATGAAGCATGAATATTGGCATGGGTTCCCGCAGATCAGAGAGGGAATATAGATGGGAAAAAAAATGGGTTAAAGGGAAAATTTTATAAGGAAGAAAGGGAGCAGGTGTGGTCTGCAATGAAAGAAATTGTTCCAAGAATAAGTGTAGGGTGTAACATCATAAGATTGGAGGAAGTCTACTTGAACCCTCAAATCCAGTATCTGGATATTGGAAATGGCTGCACTCTACTGTCAATTTTGTAAAGGGACAGAGTTCCTTTTCTTACTTCTCCCTCTAGTTTGAAGTTGCAGAATCAGTTGGGAGTTCTGCTATGCTGAATTTACGTGTTTCTTAGTGTGTAACTTAGGTAGTTGGATCTGGATACTTGATTCTATGTTATCTCTTCCATGAGCTGAAGCTGCAGTTAAGAGTGTAGTTGACACTTAATTTTTAAAAAATTCCTCAAAATTATTGCTTTAGTTTCAGTGAAAGTACTGAGGAGGTTGCAAATTTTTTTCTCCTTAATAAAAGATAGCCACATTTCTGAAGACTTTTTTCTTTTTCATTAAAGAGAGGGCACTGTGATTCACCTACTAGGAAAGCTCCATTAGCCATGCTTTCTGAAAACTTCTTTATGTAATTCAGGAGCAAAATTTGGCATCTTTGAAGATTTTTCTCTTCTTTGACACAGGATTTTGCCTAACAATATACTTTTGTGTCATTTCATGATGCAATGCAACTTAATGCTTGGAAATGTAGTTTTAATCTTGATTTCAGTCTTTTGTAAGAAGCTCCTGAAAATTCAGAAATCATATTTTGGAGTGTTTTTTTGCCATGTACAGACTCTCTATATAGGCTTTAGAATAGTCTTATTCAGAACCGAAGCAATGTTCAATTAGTATTTCATATAGATTTAATTTTCTATGTGAGCTTTTTTCCCCAACCTTTATTTTAACATAGGACAAAACCAAACAAGTAAATGCTGCATAAGAGTATAATGTCAAAAGACCATATATGTACATCTGTTTGTTAATAGCATTTTGTTACTGCTTCAGGTTTTGGCAGATAAACATGGTAATGCCGTGTGGTTGAATGAAAGAGAGTGCTCCATTCAAAGGAGAAACCAGAAAGTTGTGGAGGAAGCACCAAGGTACGTCTACTAGATTCTTGATGCAGCTTCATGGTAATTGAAAGCCCTTTTGGAAAGTAGCTGATTCTATTTATTGTACAAATGCAAGCAAGTTTTATTAAAAACTACAAAGAAAATAACTAAACATTTATTATAGTAATTTGAGTGTAATGCAATTTTGATGTTGTTCGTTAGGGTGTTTTGACTTTGCTTTATGATGTCCTTCTGTAAGAAAGCAAGTGGTGTGTAGTTAATTTTTTTTCATGATCTTGTATAAGAAAGATATAGAACTTACTAATCAAATATATGTGGTATGAGGTGGCTTTCATAATGTATCGGAGATACTGTTCTTTGACCTTCACTTGTAGATGTAAAAGTAAAATAAAATATAGAATAAGTATGAATTTTACCATAGATATAGATATTTGATTATGGTAGAGTAATTGTGAGAGGGCCACATAATGCTATATATTTATTTGAAATGGAATATGAAGTACTAAATACTCTGTACCACTTTTAGTACCATTTATGATAGTGAACTAGAGACGTAGGTGTCCAGTAACTCAAAAGTGCTAAATGATCTTAATCTTGCTGATTTCACATGAGGCTGAAATACTTTACTGCTGTGCAAGGTATGGTCTTGCTGTGTTTTCTGTTGCATGACATTCATCAGAGAATAGGTGTATAAAAAGTGCGGCAGGAAGTTCTGATTTCAGAAAGCCAGACATAGGTATATCACTGCCAGTGTGAATTCCCAGTGTAATATGTTCACCAGCTGGGGTGGGTTTGCAATATTTTTTTATAGCACGGAACTATGCAGTGCAGCAATTTGGGATGTGAGGAAAAGCACATCATCCAAATTATGTTTATTTAGAAACGGCTTATTAGTTAATGTTGGCTCACAATTACAGGACTGACATTTTGACCTAGATTTTAAATTAAAAAACAAAGTTTAAAGATACAAACCCATTAGTAAATGCTTCTTGGTCATGCTTGTGGATTTCTTGGAAGCGCTATGCTGCCTGTGTGTGAAGATCTTACTATGTTTTTGTGAAGTGAATCCTTCAGGTTCCGATACAATTTGTGTGTGCGTGTACCTATGTGCATTATGTCTCTTTCCTCACAAGTACATGTAAGGTGATGCCTGTAACTACTGCCTGCTTGTTCTCTGTGCCTGTGGTCGATTAAAGGGGTGTGATATGTCTTTCTCTTACCAGCCAACTGTGATCGGTGTGTTTTCTTTCATCAGAAATATCACCCTTTTAACTTTCTTGGGCTTCTATGTTGGAGTTGCCACTAAGTTTTCTCATTCTCCCCTCTAATTCTATGAAAGAGTTTAGCCAAGTCAATAGCTTCCAAAGTTTGGCATGAAAGCTCTTCTTCCTTTTTTTTTGGTTGAATCTTGTAGACTCTGGCAGACTTCTGCTGACAGCTTTGCAAGCTTTACCTGCCTTACAGCCAGTTGGCTGCAGAATCAATTAATTTTCAAAGGGTTACAAGACTTGCAGGGCACTAACTTGTGAGACATCAGAGAGACCCTAAAGCCTCAAGTTAATGCTTCCTGTGAATGCTGTGCTGTTTCAGTTAGTCTGACTGATTAATGACTCCTGGACACACCTCTCCTTGTACAACTGGGTAGAGGAAATAATACTGCCCTTTTTTTCTCCTATTCTAAACAGTAGCTGCCATCAAGAGCTCTGGGATAGGTTGAAATTCTTTTTTTTCTTTGAAAGCCCAGGAGACAGGGATGCTATGAGCTAAAATGTGTTTTTGTCTTTTGTACAATTTAGGGCTTGGTGTCCTTCTTGAAGTGAAGGGCCCAAATTGCCTTCATATCTCAAAATGCTGAGCTTCAGGATATGCTGGGTATTAAACCTTCTCTCTACTTTTTCAGGCCTTCCATGGACAGGGAATGTTGGAAGAGTGTCCTACCATTGCACTCTGACTAGCATGCAAGATCGATATTGGCATCCACAGTGAGCAAGTCCTTAGAAATTGATAGCGGGCTGCTTGCATTCCTTTGTTGTCTCTACTTTTCTGAGTTGATTCCATGTCTTTTAGATTAAACCTTAGCATCCAAGATTTTCAGAATAAGATGATTTTAGGATAGCCTTTCAGCAAGTTCCCAAAATGTCCAAGTTTATTCTTGGGCAGGAAATAATTCATCTGTTATGCTTTTGTAAAAAATTTTTATTCCCTAGCTGCATACATTTGGACTTGAGATTGCCTTGTCTGTTCCTCATGTTAGTTTTGCAGTATCTTTTTAAATTGAAAGATAGTTAAAGGACTAAAATATTTCCTCCTATTTCTTTTTGTGACAGAAACATCTAAGATTTTTGTGACCTTGTTCACATGTGCTGTTGTTGGCTTCTCTCAGGAATTTTTCTGTCTTTGGAAGATGCATAGGCAGTGACATTCTTAGGCACTAAACTCATTCTGAAAGATCTCAATATGATGTCAGGTACTTCAGGATCATAATCCAAATTAACTGCCAAAGTGCTACTTGAAGCCACTGAAAATGTGAATGAACATATGTAGGCAGGAATTTAGCAGAAATGCGAATTGTTGAATTAGACTCTATCCACAAGTTCTTCTTGGAGTTGTGCTGCATGTATGTGTATCAGGCTCTACATTTCCTATCACTCTACCTATAAATTCTTGATTGGTTTTGTCTTAAGAGAAATGTGAGCCTGTTCTGTTTGTGACTGTGTACATGATTCATAGGTGGGCACTGTTAAGGTGTGGGGGCAAAACTCTGTTCTCATGCTTTTTAGCATATTGATACCCATCAT
>WEIV01002379.1:23971-35624 GCA_013390005.1 Calyptomena viridis
AAATTTGGTGAATCAGCTCCATTGTGGCTCTTGTATGATACACAAATTTGTTACAGATGTTTTACTCCAAGCTAGAATGGCTTATTCTTTGCTGTTGGCAATGTTTGTTTTGTTGTATCTGCTTTTCTGCCATGTTTCAGATGCTTGCTGATAAGTATGAGACATGAGATGGGATAATTGCATAGCAAAACTAGTTATTCTTACTTTCCTCAAGAGAACGTAGGGATGTCTGCCCTAGCAGCTACCAGAGAACTTCTATATGCTTCATTTAGAGCACTTTTGGAGTGGTTTTCAGGCAGAAAACCACTGTTTGTTGTTAAAATTGAGGCAGACCAGATGTTGAATATGATTTTTTATAACTGCTCTCACTGTTGTGTGTTTTGTGTTACCTAGTTGTCATCAGCCTAATCAAGGACAGTCATAGTCCAAAACAACCAAACAAGAGCTTTGCAATAAATAAAAGATTTCTCACCCCTTAGATTCATAGGCTTTCTAGTTTCCATGTTGTGTCAAAATTTCTTCATCAAGTTACCATCAGAAGTGCTGGCTTTCACCAGAAGAGGTGGTTCTTCTCTTCGCTGGAAGATTAGAGATGTTATTCTTGGACTTTATAGAAAGGGAGTTTATGGTCTGTACTTAAATAATATCTGTTAATACATGTGTGTATGGTGTGCCTCAGCTTCCTACATGTGAGTAAGTTAGTAACAGCAAAGGGGAAATATCCCATATTCTAGATGTTTGTAGTACCTTTAAGAAGCATCCATTGTTGGCTAAAGAAAACTGAAAAATATACAATGAGTGGTGTGATGAGAGCACTTAACCTGAATATAATTTGTATGTGTCACAGGTCTGTTGTCAACTTTGTCTCCCCCATGAGTTGTGTGATTTAAATAACAAGTGAATACTCCCTCGTCAAAGTATGTCTGAATTTCCTTAATGTAATTGAAAAGATGATTCGTGTAGATGGGAGTTGAGAAATATGGTAATTTGAATATCAGTGTGTCTTCTCTTCATGTGACAGTTGGAATATTTTCGTCATAACCTCTCAGGGAATAAAAATTTTGTAGAATAATCTGACATGTTTGCAAGAGACCTAATGAAAACAAATGGCATATCTATTTTTAGTTTACAGTTAGTTATCGTGAGAGTATTTATTTTATATAAATGTTTTTAAGGTCTTTGGAAGTAACTTGATTCTAAATATAATGCAAAGGTAAATAATCTTACATACACCCATAAAACATTACCCAGTGTTAAGACTTCTGTTCACCACTTTCGGGGTTTTCATTAGATTTTATTGACAACTGGAAAATGATATATTCTAGAGCTTTGTCTTTGTACAAAACTGCCTGTGCCTATTCTAAAAGGCCAGGGAAAAATTTTTATGTGCAACATGTCTTTCTATTTCCTGTTTATCCACTTATGAAAGGGTAAGAAGCATGGTTAGCAAAGGTCTAAAAGTACATAGAAATCGTGTTGCTGATTGTTTGGAGCTCCACTCTTATAAACTCCTGGTTCTAACAGCCTCTTAAAGGTATCTGTATGCTATTACACCTCAAGAGTCACCTGCTACATGTTTGTTCAGTGAAGGAGAGAAATGCTGGAAAATATTGCAGCTTCAATCTATAAACAGTAGCAGCTAAATACAAATAGCAAAGGAACGAGCCGAATCTGGACTGCCAGCTAAAACCACAGAGAGGTGGTGACTTTGGTATCCATAGCAGACCCATGGGGTGACAAGTTGTCCTGGTGTGTGTAGCTGCCTGGAGGATGAATTGTGATAGGTGGGCAGAAGTATGGGAGCAGTGAAGGGAGCTGTTAGGAGTTAGAGGAGTAGATTTCCATTAAGTCTGAATGGCAGGATTTCAGAGTAAAGTCTCAAGCAACTGTTTCTGCTATTTGCTGAGACTCTTCGTGGTTTTTAAAACTGGAATCTTGTTTTACTGTGACACTTAGCTTCAGTCATTTTAAATAGGCTGACAAACAGTGTCAGATGGTAAAGACTTTGAATTGCTGCTAACCTGGGCTGAATTTGAACTACTGACCTAAAGGTGAAAGGTCTCTTATCCCATTACCAATCCCCTAAGCCCACCAGAATCCATTCTGCACACAGTTTATACCAGCTGTTCATGGCCATTTTTAGAACCGAAAGAAAAGGTGATTTTGCTGCCAAACAACACTTCTTCACACAAGAGGGTCAGCCGACAACAGTTAACCAGATTTTTGCCACATTCTTGCCTCCTAATGCAACTTCCATTATGTAGCTATTGGTTGTCTGCTTTTCAGGCTTCCCAAAAGAACTATAGAAAAGCATTGCTAATTGTTGTTGACAGAAGAGAACAACATTGTTTATGTAAGTCATTGAATCTGAAAGATGCCATTAACAGTGCTGCTAGGGCATGGAGTGATATCTTAGAAACAACATTACCATGCAACTCTCATAAAATATTATAAAAGAAGTAGAGAAAGAGGAGACTCACTTTTTTAATAAGTAAAGAAACAAAAGATCATTCTGCAAAGGACACATTGGTTTCTTTGCTTTGGTGATTTTGATATAAAGCAAAAGCAAGAGTAGCTGTATTTTGACCAGAGCCACCTGGTCAAATGAAGTGCTTCGAGAAGGCTTTATTACTGCTGCTAAATACAGTAAAAGCAGGAATTGCATCTTTGGGAAAGAAAGTATAGGTTTTGTGGATGTAAATTAATTTTTCTTACGTGGAGTATGCAGTGGAAAGGAAATTGTGTAGAATTACTAAATTGCAAGAAATTTTTTTTAAGAGCAGGATGTTAATTGAGAAAGTTATGTTGAAATTGTGAGTTAATTAACTTTTTGACCTAAAGTGTATGCTATTTGTTGAAAACATGGAAGAGACAGATTCAGAATTCATAGGCTACATAAGCTGCATCTGTCCCATAGAACATAGAAACAAATCCTTGCAAAGAAAAATAGAAAAAATTGTCAATGATTACTGGACGATGACTTCCTATGATGTAGATGAAATATTTAAGTTAATGTTACGATTAAAAAATTGGTACCAAATGTCTGTGCATTAGTTTTTATTTCTAAATCTTGCTTGGGAAACAATAAAAGAAGTCTACCCAAGCATCTTAGCTGGTGGAAATTTTTGTAGTTCTGTTTGCCTTCAGTTGTTTGATCACATAATAATAAATCAGAAAATAAACAGCAAGTAGTTTTATATACTATGTCTATAGAAGAGGACAACATAGGAGTTTGCCTGTTAGATATTCTTGTGTGCTCTTCATTCTTTCTGTACGTTAATCCAATCATTGTCTGTTCTTCAGCAGCATTTTATGAAAAGCTGTTTTTTGCATTGTACTCCTGAACTCTATATATTTGCGAACTATTTTGCAGAAAGATGTGACCCCAGAGTGCTCCTGCTCATAGTAGTCAGGAAGCTGGCATGCCTGAAGAGCAGAACACGTGTGCACCTCTGTTGCTGTTCAGTTCTCTGAAATAGAAACCAGGCTTACTGAAACGTAGGGGGTTGAGAAGCATCTGTAAGTTGGTGCATTTGGGTCAGTTGATACTGGATTTGTCTGCAGCAGTAAAGCCTGTGGGACTCCAGGTGAATCACATTTCCTGGAAACTGAGGTGCGTGTTGAAAGTTAGTTTTGAGATTATTTATCTGAATGTAAAGGGGTATATGACACCATCTAGGGACTTACAGTAGTGGGGGTGACATAGGCTATAGTTTTAGGTCTACTGAAATTGAGATTTTCTTGGCTGATGTGGTATGCTTGAGTGCTCCAACTGGTGTGTGAGTAATTTGATGCCTTATACACACAGGGGCAAGAGCAGTCTGTGGGAGTGTCCAGGAGTGTTTGTTATTAGATCTGAGTACCTTGATAGTTTTGAGAAATATGTGTCTTGAAATTATTCCCCTGAATATAAGGAGAACAGTTATTGCTAATTCAACTCTTAGCTCTGACTGTCCATAAAAACTGCATGACTTTTTGTAGCTGTGGATGAACCCCAGTATGGTAAAGCTTTAAGACTATTGACAGTCACAGAACAGGAGGGAACTTAGCAGCGTTTCCATACTGTTCTGGTGACAGATGCCAGCTGGACTGCGGTATTGGTAGGTTTCCTCTTCTCTTTTGTACTTGCTTCACCATCCATAAGCTGGGACTTAGTTATTATTTTCTGACAGACTTTGCCACTACTGTCTTCTGCTGTATAAGTGGGAAGAGGTTAGTGAAGCCAAGACACTTATAATGCTCACAGGAAATCTGGTTTCTGTGAGATATCTGAAGAAGAGCAGATCCGGTATGAAGGGGCAGCACTTTGCCTTTACCCTGTATAGCTGTTGCTGGCCATAGCAGATATGGTTTTGTGGACTTGAAAATAGGAATGTAAGTGATGTTTTACAGATGAAGTGATGTGTGTGTATCACATAAAGTAAGGGAGTAAGACTTTTTAAAGGAGGTATGTATTGTGCTTAAGTACATTGAACTGATAACTTGTTATAAATTGTTTATGACCAGACTTGGAATAAGCAATGGAACTGATAGTAAAGGTGTTACTTTTGGCAGCTAATTAATTGAGAGTTAATGATGATCAATTTTTCTGCTTGTCTGTTGAAATAAAGTACAGCTGCCTTGATACAGCTGTGATCTGTAGATTGCTTGCTGCAAACATGTCTGGTTTTGCCCTTTGTGTTGAGGACAGGGATAATGTGTGAATTTACCCATTATCATATAACCATACCACCACTGTCTCTTACCTTATTGGCTGGGGCTTCACAGGCATCATCTTGGGTCAGCTGACTGCAAAACTGAGTTTGGCCTTAGGCTAAAAGAGTTGATCAGTTGAATGTAATTCAGCTGTGTTTGCAAGCATACTTGCATTCATCTCTTCAAAAATTTAGTGCTTGACTTAGAATCCCTAAAACAGCAAGTAAAGGTTGTTGATGGAGAATAGCATAAAATGAATAGACGAAAATAAAACAGGCTGGCAAAATAAGAATGACACCTGAAGTAGAAGGCTAAAAAGTAAAAGAGGAAAGTAGTTGAAGCTTAGCTTTTAAGTGATTTTAAAACAAATATAATTACCTTAGTCAAACAGTTGTGACAGTTGTAGAGCTTTCAAAGACAGGGAATGCTGATGTCTGTGTTCTCTTTTTTGGAAGAAGTAGAAGAGAGGTTTAATTTTCTTGTTTTACCTACCCCTTTCCTTCCTTGCTTTGTAAAAGATTAGAGCTTTAACTCGATGTATCTCTCTGGATGGATTCTTGCAGCTCCAAAGCCTCATTGCAGGTTGTTGAAGTAAGATGTGACATTGCTGGTTTGTTAGTGTCCTTTTGTACAGTGTGCTGAAGCCTATTCTGTAGAATGCTAAAAATGTTGATCCCCTCCTGCCCTCCCCTTGCCAAAAGAAAAAAGCAAATGCTGAAAGAAATGCAGTTTGAGTTGTGCACCTTACTGAAAGGTTAAAGTTACAAATAAGTCAACTAGGATTTCAAGGTTAAAGTTCTTTTCTAACCCGTTTTGGTCATCTGATGGCCTTAATGAATACAAAAATGCACTTCAAATGTATTTGGTACCCCCAGATTAGAGATATGTTTGGAACTCTCTGTGTTATGCCTAAACAGTGCTAGTTGAAGCACAGTCCTAAAAGAAAGCAGAACTTCCCCCCTCCGCCAAAAAAAACCCAAACAATCCTCAAAATTTTCCTATACGTGTTTTCTGAATGCTGTTTTGTGTGGAGACACAAAGGGAGTATTTTGAAGAAACAGAAGAAAATATTGACCAAGTCAAAGATCTGTAATGAAGAATGGATTAAATAAATGTTTGTGAATCGTAAGAACCAAACAACAAAAATATTTTTCCTTCCAGAAACATTCCATCTTATTTTGATCATCAACAAAGCTGAAAACAACAATGAAGCTATTGAATCTGGAATGCCACTTGCTGTCCAAGAAAAATGACAGTATAATTAAATAAATGCAAATGTCTTTGGAAAAATAAAAAGTATTTTAATTATCTGTAATGTTAAATCTCCATTAGTGTTCTCAACTCAAAGGTAATATTTTAATACTTAAATTCCAGAATAAGAAAGTAAGTTCAGTTGTCCAAATATGAATGTGAAATAAGTAACTTTCTATTAAAACTTACAGAGTTTTAATAGAAACTTCAAGTCTTAATAGAAATTGAATTGCTTCAATTTAACACTGCAGGATATACACTGAGATGTTTCATAGATTCTCAAAATACTGTTATTAAGCTTGACATGCTGGAGAGTATCATGTGTTAGGTAGAATCAAGATTGAATCCCAAAGGTATATCCTTAAACTGTATAATCAGATTCCCATTTCAATGTCACTTTTGTCCTTCAAAGAATAGGTGCTTGTTTCAGCGATGATTTGTCATTAAAATTATGTCAAAACGTCTTAAAATGTTGTTGAAACTCTAAGCAAACTCACATCACACACAGGGCTAATTATGGATGCCATCTGTTTATTTTTACAAAGCTTTTTTTCTTAAAGACCAAAGCATCTACTTGTTCTGATAAGCCACAATATTATTATAATGACTAAATGTTTTCCTTAATACTAGTATACTTGAAGGAAGAAAGACAAGTGTTTTGGCCCGTGACCTTTCCTGTGTCAGAAAAGGTACATAGTATGACATCTTGTGATAGAGAAAGATTTGTGAAGTGTGTTTTCTTGAGATATTTTGGCCCTCAGAGCATAAACATTTTATAAAAAAAATGGCAGTTCTGTAATTTCTGTATGGAAAGTCTTAGAGCTGTCTCTGTGCAAAGCACATGCTTTTAGCATGCCTACCTTTTACTTGATGTGTAGGGTGTGCCCTCCTGTCCTTGGCTGCTTTTTTTTTCTGTCCTATGGCTGGCTAAAGGTTTTTGCAAGTTAATCAACTTACTCATTTATATTCCCATTTGAGGGAAGAGGTGTGTGTATATATGTATATGGGTGCACATGTGTGCATGCTTG
Organism: Calyptomena viridis; assembly: GCA_013390005.1. Classification (NCBI taxonomy): domain Eukaryota; kingdom Metazoa; phylum Chordata; class Aves; order Passeriformes; family Eurylaimidae; genus Calyptomena; species Calyptomena viridis. The sequence continues at coordinate 30,946 of WEIV01002379.1, forward strand.
TGCGCACATCCCGGGGGAGTGTGAGCGACGGGTATTCCCATGGCAGCATCATCCAAAGCCGTTAGCGGCAATTTGCTGAGAGTGCAGAGCGACTCTGCTGGTCCAGCCCAGCTATTGTGCATGCTAAGCGCTAAACAGAGAAGTCTGGAGGGGGAAAAAAATTGAAGGATCCATCTGCTCATTTCTGCTACACTGCGCTGATGCAAGATTACGCTAATCTGGTTGCTTGTCAGGACAGGTTAGTGAAAGCAGGCAAATGGGTGAGATTTAGGGTAGGCTAGTTCTATGGAAAATTGTAGGCAGCTCCTGTATGTGCCATGTTAAGTGTAGCAGAATGGGTTGATTATTAGCTACTTTGAGATTTTCACTTAAAATACGTTTATGGCTACAGTGTGGGTCTCTTCAAAACAAAATAGAATGGGAAAAGCTTCCAAACAAAGAAATGAATTTATAATAGCCAGGTACATTTGAATTTGTAAAATACATACATACATACATGGCTAAGCTTTGCAAACGAAGATATGGGAAGGGCTCTATCCACGCTTGCTACAAGCGCGCTGATGGCTAAAAAGGCCAATACGGGATAGGCAAAAAAATAAATGGAAAAAAAAGCCCCATCCCCAAACCTTGCAACTCCCCAAATTTTTCTAAGTGACCTCTCTAGTTTTCCTTTTGAATGCTGCTCTAAGTTATTGTAGTCTGCTAATTTTTTTTGTGTGTTTTCTCTGCAAAGATGGTGGCTGCTGGAGTTTAAGCAGAATTTTTTGGGGGGAGAAAGACCAAAACAGAAACATATTCTTTGTCTGTTCTTTGACTAGTCAAATTTCTTGTTTATCTGTGTTTGTTTACAGAGAGGTGCTTTTTCGTTGTTGTTTTTTGTCACCTACTGACTGACAGTTCTTGACCTTGCAGGTTGAACATCCCGTCACAGAATGCATTACCGGCCTGGACTTAGTCCAAGAAATGATCCGTGTTGCTAAGGGTTACCCTCTCAGGCACAAACAGGCTGATATTCCCATCAATGGCTGGGCGGTTGAATGTCGAGTTTATGCTGAGGTAAATGAGTGGTAATGGGGAGGAGGGGTAGGTGGTTGAATTGTGGCGTAATAATACCCAGGTGTGGATAGATGCCAAGGTGAAGTCAAGGAATATCATATGAAAGTCATGATTTAGAGCATGTAACATGAATAATTAATGAGGTTTTGTAGAGTTGTAGAGTTCTTTTTATTTAAAAGTAATGTGTGTATTACAGCGCACCTTTTTTCTGATTATCAAAAGTAAAGATAAGAGGTAAGTAAACAAATAAGCCTGTCTGTTCTGTTCACATTAATGGTGCATTGCTGCTGTTATTTCCTACAGTTCACTACTGTTTCCAGGTTCATGAAATCTTTTAACTGAAATCTGAAACTTGTTGACTTAGACTTAAAAAGACTTAAAAATTAAATGTCTTACAGAATTTTTGTTGTTTTACTTAAACTTTTTGAAAGGTTGCTGAAAAGCCAGTTACACCTCTTCCACCTGTTACGGGACAAATTTTCAACGTACATTCCAAAACAATTTTATAATTACTGTATCTCACCTTAAAAAAATTTTAAAAAATTTAAACCCCATTTTCAAATTCAAACCCCATTTTGAGGTTGCTCAAAGCCCCATCCAGCCTGGCCTTGAACACTTCAGGGGATGGAACCTAGAAAATAATGCCTCGCTTGCTTAATTTTGTTTCAAGAATAGTTAGGTAACTCTGCTTTTCAAAAATAATTCAGCACCTTGAGATGTGTTTTCCCTTGCTTAACTGTTGTGACTTTTCTGACCTAGAGCATCTCATTTGACATTTTTTTCCGCTTTGACATACACATAATCTTCAATTTGCTCTACTGATTACAAGTTGTACAAACTATTTTGATAAAATTAAGTATTTGCCTTGTGATTGACATGGAAGCTATTCCGAGTATTAGTAGGCTTTACCCTGGAGTAACTGATGCTTGGGTCTTCTTTGTTTTCTGTTCAACTTTTGAATACCTTCACTTTTATAAGTAATGAATCCAACTACTTTGCCATGAATTTGGTTATTCTGTAGGCCATATATTTATTTGTTGTCCTATTAAATTTATATTGGTGTTTCGTTATGTAGATTTCCAAAGGCATAAAGATCAGTTTGATTTCTTAAGGTAATTGAATTGCTAATGGCCCTTTTTATCCCTGTAATTTTTTTCTGTATTCTCAGCCCCACCCTTCTGAATACTTTCCTGTCCTTCCAAGGCACAATACAGTTAATTAAAATGTCATCTTTTCATCTTTTGTTTTGGTGGTGTGCTGTGACTATATTCAGAGCACTTCTTTCCTGCTTTTGGACTGATGCAAGAGAATTTATATGCTTCCATTTCTCTTTTTGAAATTGCAGGGGCAGATGGATAAGGAAAAATGTTCTTCAACACAAGTAATTCTAAGGAAGAAAATAAAGTCATTCTAGTAGCAGTTTCTGTTAGACTTCAAGGTTTTTAACTTTATTTGCTCCACATCTGTAGTAGCCTAATACTTCCTCCTGTTGAATTTTATTTCAGGACCCCTACAAATCTTTTGGCCTGCCATCCATTGGTAAACTGTCTCAGTACCAGGAACCATTGCAAATACCAAGTGTAAGTAACTTCGTTCTGGTTTTCATAGATGCCAAGTTTCTCTCTTAGAGACTATAAATACTCAGCAACTTTGTAAATCATGCCCTTTTTCCAGCTTTTTGCCAGAGATGGGATAAGACATGACAATACTGATTCGTGCAACATGAAAAACTGCTTAAGAATGTACAGCTCCAAACTGGGTTAAAAGTGTTTAAATTGGGTATTACAGGAAACAGTTATATCTTGAAAGAATTTGTTCTATAACTTTCAGCTCAAGTTTTTCAAACACAGCTTTAGTAAAAATACCATGGTTCATTGGAAAGGACAGTGTAATGTTGAGTCAGCTTGGTAAGCACAGAGAACTGGGGACATTGGTGAGAAACTGCTGGTGCTTTTTGTTTGGCATTGTAGACTTTAAACACAAGTTTTTTACAGTGGTTATTATGCGTTTTGGGATACGGTCTAACTATATGGAATGACTGTTTAACAAACAATGTTTTCTGCTCTGTGTGAAGAAGAAGGACATTGCCTTTATGTAAAATCAAGGTAGTCCAAGTTGTAAGTGCATGTATACATGACACTGTCACTTAGTGGAGTGATGAGACTGTACCATCTGTGAATGCAGTTATTCAATCTGTTTGCTTCCACAGAAAATAGTGAAAGATTACAGGGGGAATCTTAAATGCGGAGATGTTATTGGATATATGATTTATTTCGCTTTCTAAATTGTTTTTGCCCATGTACTTTCCAAAGGGACCTGACCCTTTCTGGTCTTTAAGGCTTCATGCTGTGTTCAAAGCCTGAAAGCAGAAAAAAGTTGTGACGATCTAAAAGGCATTATGTGCTCTTAAAGAAGAGATGAGGGAAAAAGGTATCATTGGATGTATCTAAACTACTTTTTAATGAAATGAAAAGTGTATTTAATTCATTATAAATATATGAATACTCCAGTGGTTGTTAGAAGTTTTCACCATGTTGTAATAGCTAACAGGATGTCAAACATTTTGCCCTTGCAAGTTTTTGCAATTTACAATTTTCCAAACGTGAGACCTGTTGAAAGTACAAGTGATAATGGACAAACTATACCCCCTACAGTCTTTGTCCCACCAAATCTTTCTTCAATTAATGCTGCAGCAGGAGTTTTATGTAATAACATTTGCGCTTGTAAGCCATCTATACAAAGAAAAAACAATTAAAATGCCTTAAATGTTCTGCTTACTGCTGTTATTTGCTTGTGTGAATGTTGCATGTCAGCTAAATGGACCACGGAATAGATAAAGTGATTGGGTGTAGGAGAGTGCACACTAAGCTTTGTCTATCATTATTGCTGGGAGCAATCAAATTGATGCCAGCAGGACAGTAGATGCGTTGACAGCTGTAATTATGTATCTCCATGGTGATCACTTTTGGCCTGTCATGGAGGCCCATGAGTCCCCTCCCTTGCAAGCATTTAATCAGATTGGGCTGTCACTTGTCAGGTAGATGCGGTGGGCTGGGAGTTGTGCTTAGAGGGAGAGGTGAATTGAAAATGAAGGGTGGGAGACGCCTGATTGCTTCACGTGGTCCATCGTAGTACCATAGAAAGAGATTTTAATTACACTGGAGGCTTCAGAACAATGGTTTGAGGAGCTCATATGAGTGTCTAGGCTGTTCTCTTCCTCTTCTACTGTCATATTAAAAATAGAACAATTATTTTTATGTAGACACTCAGGATTTGGTGTCTTAATACATATATTTCTGTCACTGTGAAACTAATTTCTGTCCTGAGAATGTCATGCTGCTAAGAACAAAAATAATGACTAAAAAAGTTCAGTTTACAGGCCCATTGTGCCATGGTGTTTGCTTTCTGCATTTTAGATTTTAGAATTGTCAACAATTTGGCTTAAGAAAAATTAGCAGAGACTTGTAGTGTGTCACAACAAGTTCAGCGTATGAGTGGTATATTGCCAATTGTATTTGCAGTTCATTTCTTCTGTGTCTCAAGTAAGCTCTGATTGTATACCTGTGCCTTTGTGTCAGCTGCTCATGCTGATGGAACCAGTGTTCATGGCTGTGTGAAGACTT
>WEIV01002380.1:601-16179 GCA_013390005.1 Calyptomena viridis
ATTTATTGATAATGGGGCTTCTCCTGTTCCTTTCAGTATTCATTCCTGCTACTGAAGGAACTGAGCAGAACACAACCTGTGCTCCTGCCCCATCAATCGATGGACCCAGAGCCTTGAATTCCTTTTTAATTACCCCGGTGCCCTTATCAACCTCATCACTGTCTGATGATCACTGCCTGAACAACCAGCAGCAGATAATAATCAGAGGGCTGAATTAGCTCAGATAGTCTCCTAGCCAGCTCAAAGTTTATGTTCCACCCCATAATATCCCAAGAATCTTCATTTCAGAAGGAAAAAAAAAAGGAAGAAATAAGTTAGCTTTCCAAAGAAAAAGTAACGTGATACAGATAGCTTTGGATGTAACAGGGGAGTGAAATGGGACTTAAACGTGAATTAAATAACTGTTTCTCCAAAACATATATATGTTACTTAAGAGCAGCTCAGTGCCAAACATAACCACCCAGACAACACTAGAACACTGAAAGAGTAACCCCCAAACCCACTACCACCAGGGAAAATGTCAGCATTGCTTCTAGTTCCCAGACCAGAGAGCAAGAGAAAACAGTGATCTGGAGAGTTAGACAGGAGAGGTATGTCACTTTAGCGCTACTTGCATCTGTTCATATCTGGTTCATATTTATTAGCTGCATTTGATTTTCTGTAGATCTATATAACAAAAGATCTATTTTTAAAGTATAATTAGCCCCCCCCCAAAACAGTATTGGATTCCCCCCATGCCACCTCTCCCACTAGCAATAGTCCACTTGATACTCATTCATCCCCAGGATTATCATATAACTACCAGTTTAAAGCTGGATCAATGTTTTTTTCACTTCACTGAACAATCTAATCAATAGCAACAAGGACATTCTGCTGTCAAAAGCAAGCTGCTGCTCATGCTGCTAGTCCCCCCTGGGCTTGGTGTTACAGAGCTATGTTAGATAGATCCTACCACACAGCACTCAATGTGACACTGATCACTCTGTAGGCACAGAGTGAGGTATTGATACCAAGTATACAGCTAAATCAGCACAGCCAATTGCACCTTCATAAAGAAAATAAAGCTGTAGTCCCGATAAACAGTTGTAAAATTATTTGCACCTCCACCCAAGGAAACTAACCTAGTCTCATTTCTGGTTTAATTACCTATGCATGTATTGATTTTTCAGGAAAGCAAAGCAAGTGGAGAAGCTTACAACAAAATAATTCAAATGCATTTCTCTAATACGTACTACATAGATAAATTTTAAAACTTTAAAATTTTTTAAAATCTAAAAATTTTCATCCCAACCACTGGAAAACATACCACTCTTATTACAAGCCTACAAGTTCTGGAGAGCTCTGCAAATCAAAAATATTGCTGTATAATTTTCAGGCAAGAATAATGTTTTGTACTCACATTACACAAGTTCTAAGAGGATGGGGGGCAGTTGTATATACAAGAGATTCCAGCTTAATCTCTTACAAATATATGCCAAACAACAACTCAAAGTTGGTGCAATAAACACTTGAAGAAAAGTACAGAGATTAGTGTTTATAAAGCCATTGTACTGTCTCCTCTTTTACATGGGTCTGAGTCATGGGTCATCTACCGCCATCATCTATGACTTCTGAAACATTTCCATCAGCGCTNTGAAGATTAGCCATGATGATATGCCAAACAGTGCAACCAAAGCAAAACTCACTGGACCGTCTATTTTCTATTCTGTCTCTCTGTAGCAGAAACAACAACGAATACCCCCACAAAAATAAAAGCTTAAATGTGACTGCTGGATCATTTTATTAAATACAATTAAGCAATTCCTAGCTTTACTGCATCTTTTATTAAGGTACACAAATGGAAAAAATGTGGGGTTTGAAACAAGATCTGTGTAATGGGAACAGAATATGAGATAAAAGGTCAGAAAGGCCAGGAACATCACACCAAAGAAAAGGAAGCATTGTTCCTTATCATGTCTGGCTATCCTAGCAGTCTAACTGCACAGAATATGCAGATCCCATTTTTAAGCAAGATGGTGAAATCTGCTTCTATTGCTATAAAAGCAGAAAAACCACACTCGCAGATTTCCCTGTTTATTTCAGCTACGAAATATCCCTTAAATCCATGGGATTTTGATACTATTTAGTTTCATACTAAGAAACATTAGCTTAACCTAGAATCTTCAATGTTTATGAACAGTTCATTTCCCGGAACAACAGATCTAGGGAAATCTGGCTTCTGACTGGATTACCCATCTTGCATTTCCTTCACTACCTCCTCAGCTCTAAATTCTCAAAATACATCCCTCATGCTCATACTTACAACACCAATGTTCCTCCTTCTCACTATTTACCATGGATCTCCACCTTACCAAGAAGGACCATGTGCCACACTTAATCTAGTATCATATATGAATTGTTTAGCTGACTACCACCTCTAATGTTATGTGAAATATCAAAACTGAAGATGCAGATAGAGCTGTTCCTCTCTCCTCTTTCAGCAGTAATGCTTCCAAAGGCATCTACTTGTCAATTTCCTTAAATACTACTTGTCATTTTTGGTGGAGTACAAGTTAACTATTTGATCTGGCCACTAAGTTCAACTTTACTGAAGGAGGGTGGGCAACGTACATCTGAATGACACAGACTGCCATTGCAATGTAAATACAGCTGCTCTCTTTTCTTTAATGAAGGAAAGCAGAAAGTGAACCAGCAAGTAGATATCCTTAAAAAAATGTACCATTTTCCCCCCTCACTGAAAGTGTAGCTCCAATACCACTACTACTTCTGTGTATTGGACCAAACTCACCCTGACCATCTCTACCCATTCTAGCAGCGTATATCCAAGATGGATATACGTCAGGAGAAACTAGCACTATTGAAAGAAGCATAGAAACTGAATACTTCCCATCCATACAAAATCCATCAATCTGCTACAACACTGAAATTATCTCCCCCAACCCCTGTCTATAGGAAAAATGTGGTGGTGGTTCAATCACATCCAAATCAATTAAGCCTGAATTCCAGCCTCTGTCCTGTTAGCCAAATTAGTTGCTACATCTTGGATCTAAGAAGCAGCCACATCTGTCCCTATGACTCACACAGCAATAAACAATCACTTACTTGCAAGGTGCCAGGTTCTCTCGAGAAAATGAGACAACAGAAGAAACCTGCCATTTTGCTATGGTATCACACTGCAACAGGCCTGGGAAAGATATTTTTAGCATATGCAAGTACACCACATGGAGTGTCCTCAAATGTGTTTATCAGATGGCTTCAGACACATTCTAAGAAATCAAAACAGCAAAGACTTTTGAAATTTGCAAGACCATGAAAACCCTGATTAAGTCTAAAATGGACAACTATTCTTGAAGAACTCGACTGAGACTTTCTGTCATTTACATAAACCTGCAAATAGGCAAGATAACCTCCCACAGTCAAGGGCCTGAACTCTATTTCTAATAGTCAGCTGGTGGTGAGGAGCACCGTGTCATCAACTGTTTAAGGTAAAATCATGCAACAATAAAATGCTAAAATGCATGTAAGCTAACATTTCAACAGCCAGGGCAGAATCTGAAGAAGATCCACAAAAACACAAACTGAAACTGAATCTGAAGTCTTGCCAGAGGTTCTCAATGCTAATGCACTGTTGACAGCCACTTTCTGTCACTGGTGTCTTTATACTCATGCCAGAGTTTTAATAGAAATGCAAGTTTCGGAAGAAGCAGGCTGGTGCACAACACAGTGATGACAGATCTGAGAAGCAAACTCAAGACTGACAAATCATGATCAAGCTCTCAAACCACACAAACAGTTAAAATCCTTAAAGATAAGGTGCCAATAAAGTAACCACTAGATCAAAGAATGCTTATTTTAGACTTTGTTCTCCTTTCTTCACCCGCAAAAGTCAAAGACCACCCACAACTACCTTCATCAAGGTTTAAGCAGAACTCTGAACACCTCTTTCCTTTAATTGCCTTTGCAAAAAAAAGATGACTGAAGAAATTACTGTGTGCTGGATCTACTTTGGGACATCAGTCAGTATTACTGTAATTTTTTATAATGCATGGTCAAGCTTACCCCGATTCGTTGCTTGATTCTAGAACAGAAGTGCTGAATGCATGCATCCATACGTATCATGTTTATCAACTGCATCCTAGGAATATGAAGAAAGCTGTAATATAAAATCCTACACCAATATAAATTCTATTACATTAAAACTATAATTATCTTACTAAACTTGAGAATAAAAGTTATGTTTTGCTAGTGTGAGAAAAGTGGATTTTAATGAATAATTGTTTTGTTTGACATTGTGAGGGCACGTTTGTTACAGCATGTGGTAGCTTTCTTGTGAGGATATGCAGTCCCTGTATACTATACTAACACTCTGTAGCAACAAATATACGGTATTTTACAACACTGTAGCTGTTATGTGATGCTATATTTCAGAGTAAAACTATTTTAAACTAATTCTGATTTTAGTACTGTTGTTTAAAATATGCAGCCTCTGGAATTACACATGCTCAACCCTGGTAAAATTGACAGTCAAATAAAGACTGTCAAATCTGATGGCAAATGTTAACAGCAGCACTGTTCTGCCCAGTCAATCTTTAAGAAGTCTAACAATTTTACTAAGTCTTTGAATATACATATAAAATTAGAGAGGTACGGATCCTGATGTTTTTCTATCTCTCATTTCATTCCCAGCTTTGTGTTTATGTTTAATGAATGAGAACAACTCCTATGTCTCAGGACCTCTCTCAATATCACACAGCCAACTTCATTTAGACCCCAGATACCAAACCTACTTCGATGCCCACTGATTATCTTTCTTCTACTCCATTGCCACCTCTTTTCACAAAAGCTTGGCTAATACAGTAACACCTGTTCACAACCACTGACATATTTGTTTGCCCCAGTCCCATTTATTTGGGAAACATGCCAAAGAAACCTTTTTGTAGGCACAAGCCAAGGAGTGAGGCAGGAGGAAAGAAGCAAGTTTTGACTTTACTGAGGCCAAACAAAAATACAGCACTCTAGAAAGAGAGCCTCCTAGCCCTAAGAAAAGTCCTGGCAACAGATAAAATGCAGTACAGCAATTGCCAGGGACCTGTCACAAAAGAATGCTGAAGACATTTGAAGAAAGTAGTTATCTTCTTGAATTCCTTCTTCGACTATTATCTGGGACTAGCAACTATGATACAAAAGTTCTTTTACTATTTATTTCATTTTTATTATTTCAGCTGATTAAAATCTTTTTTAGGAGCAGATACCAAGTTTTTCCACTGCAATAAAAAGCAATCCTGGCCAAGAAAGGATTTGCCCATTAGCTTCACTATCTCCACAAAGACAGCAGCCTTATTAAATTACAACTGTTTGAACAAGGTCAAGCACTCAGGGTTTAATTCAAAGTGTTTCCAGGTATAATGCTGTCAGGTCAACTTAAACAAGCCAACAGAGGCTTTGAGCTTGATTAAATATTAAAACTGAATCTTTCACATCTGTTTTTACCCAAGGATGAAATTACTGTACATCACTTCAACCAGCTCATTAATACACTAAACACATATCTTGCCTCAAAAGGTTACAGGAATATCAATGCTTTCAGAGTGCCTGCAGTGAAACCTACACAACTCAGCTAGAAGTGAGGTCACTGCATACTTTAGCAGGATGTCAATATTTTTTTATAAATGTGAGAGGTAATCAGTTAGTCATAGATATATTTTAAATTAAAAGATTGGAGCCTCCAGTGTAGCTAAACCAGCTGCCTTTGATCTGAGCCTTTTAATCGTTCATCTTATTTTCTTTGATAGGTAACTTGATAACAGACACAGAACAAGAAGTTTGATCCAACAGTAATTATTTTTCAAATTGGAGGGTTGTCATGCCCAACTAGAAATCTGCTTTTTAAAAAAAATTTGCACAGCACAATTTTTAACTGAAATACAAAAACTACTATCAGGATCATCTATTTCAACACCTATCATTTCTAATGATACTTTGATGCCATGTTAGGGTAGGGGAGAAGAGAATGCGTTTGAGGATACAAGTTCTTTGACAATGATAAATACACTGTATTAATGACTCCACATGGCATCTGCAGCCCTTTAAAACACAATAAAAAAAAAAAAAAAGATACTCCTCTAGCATTATCTTTGCATGAGGCAGGAGACATTAGTCAAATCATGTTTCCTGACAGCAATCCATAAAATGCACAGAGACAAATGAAAGTCATCTATTTAGAGCAACAGATGCACAAGATGGGATTTGGAAGGGAAGCTATGGAAAGCGTTTTGCATCTAAACTATGCTTATCCCAGATGAGAAAATGGTCTGCGTATTTGTATATGCTGAAATTGAACCTAAACATCTTACCACTTGTAAAATAAGTAGCAAATTTAGAATTCGATTTTACTATTTAGTCTTAACAGTGCACTCTTAGGGCAAGGGAGGGGAAAACATCGCTCGAATATATAAATTCTTACATAATGAAAAGGAGAAACCCACTAATAACACTATTAACAACCCTAGCATCTACTTCAAGAGTCAGAACTATATACTTTAAGCATTGGCAGTTAATAAGGTATTAGACAATTTGCTTAAGACAAAATAAAATTCCAATACAACACAGTCTTCTACCACCCACTAATTTACGCTTGAACAATATAATCAACTAGATCAAACCATGCTTAATGTAAAGTCAATAAATTCCTTTTTGGCTGTTGACACAAAAACCTACTGGGAATTAAACACTTGAGGAAATTAATCATTATAACACCCTGGCTCAATGCACATCTATATTGAAATAATTTGGTCTTTAATTCATTTTATTTGTAGCTAGGTTTAAAGCAGTAAATTTGACAGAAGCAGGCCTCATTAAACTGATCTAATTCAAACTGCTTTTCATTAAACTTGGTGTATTTGAAGAAAGTGAAAAAGATTCATTTCCTTTAAAACAGTTATGCATTATAAAGTAACCCAAACAAACCAAGACCATTAATACATAATACAATAAAGGCATTTACATTTGATCTAAGCAAAAGCCAACATGATCTGTTTGCTTTCGATACATTTTCTTGAGCCACAGAAACTCACATGGACAAACAGCAGGAAGACCACAAAAATGAAGTGTCTAGAAGCTTAGGCTATTATGACAACCTCATCTTTTTTAAGAGTTGTGTTTAATTCTTCCAACACAGATGTGGTTTAGCATGGTGGCTCCTAGATTTAGTTAGCTTGGAAATCAACAGCAGCCACAGGTGGCTCATGCAAAGGCACTCTGGGAGACACCACATCCATGTACATGGGAAACCTGTGCAATGTTACCTGATTGCACAGAAGCGACAGATCCAATTAAGAGAATTATACCCACACTCCTCCCTACACAAATTAAAAAAAAAGCAGCAACTGTGCAAAAGGTGGCAGCAATCACAGCTCTGTATGTAGCTGCCCGGACACACTGAACAGTTCAGCAGTCTGAGCACATCTTGAGCTTGAAGTCTTTACCCCAGTCTCTTCCAGGACAAGACATGGAGATGTATTATCATGGTCATTGTATTATCACATAAGCCCTAACATCTGCATAATGCACTATGAAAACCTCTGGCAAAACAGAGATAGTTACACTAAAAATGTGCTTAAAGACATGTGCACAGAGCACTCAAGAGCATCATGTTAATCACTTCCACACATATTTATCCTTCTACTCTGTTCCAGTTCAAGAGACAAGACAGGCAGTACATTCTATGCAAAGGAATTGCTTATTCACAGGTAGGCACTTAAGCAAAATCCTAGATGGTATTGAGTAAGCTGGGACCTCCAGAGAAAATTTTTATTTTCTCCAAGTGCACACACATCTTCTGCTTCATACAGAATATTTCTTTCATTTCAAGAGGTGGAGAACTTTTCAAGTTAAGTTTTGATCTTCCCACGTCAATGCTGGGTCCTATTCCATCCCCCTTGCTTTCACTACACATAGCTCATGCCTCCATGTTCACTCTTTTAGAAACAGAAACACGCATCCAAGTATTTCCAGGCCTTACTATGAGATACAGTACAATATACACATTATAACTGATTTGTAAATAGCAGTCAGATGTTAAACTGGGGTGGGAATAAAGAGGGGGATAACCTACCATGAAATAAAACATTATTCTTAGTAATTTAAAAAAAAAAAGTAGCAAAAATCCCCACTCATGCTGAGCCCTTGTAAAAAGGTTTTCTGATTCTTCAAAAGAAAAAACTACTACTATCCAAAGCTATTTAGTTTATTAGTTATGCTACTTTCTAATCAATTCCAATTACCACTAAACGGAGGCAATGAAATTACTCTGCATGAGACAATACAGGACAAGACACATGACACCACAAGTAGCAGAGAGAGGTGCTAGAAAACATGCCGGTGAGCAGAAAAGTACATCCTGATCCTCACAGCTTTATAGCACTTTTCAGCAGAGGTAGTCTGAAAAGTCTGCACAACAGCAAACTGCTTCTTTAGAGCCTGAAGGCAGAGACACCACCTTCCTGCCTTACTCTCTGCCTTGCAGTAGTAACTACAACAGCAAGACCATTGGCTGCTCCATGCCGTTTGCACATCAGCAGCAACAGCACCGCCTGTGGGGAATGCTCCAATTCTGATTAACACGGCATACAGGAGATATGTGATGAAGACTGGATGTCAACAAGCCAGGATAGCAGCTGATTAATTTTGGAACTTAAGGTCCTTAAGATAGACTAAAAAAAAGGCAAGGACCAGTTGTGCAAGGAATATAAAAATCTCTAAAGGCCTGACTATTCAAAAGGGACAATTCAGTAAATTCAAGGTTTTATTGCAAAAAGTAAATTTGAAGATGAAGGAAAAGCACCAGTTGGTAAGCTGATGGTCAGAGCTAACTACTTATGATCTTTATGTTGTCACAGGTAAGCACCAAGACAATGACAACTCTAAGTTCTTAGTGTACACAGAGCATCAGCTAATTCTCTATCACTTTAACCATCAGAAAATTAAGGTGTTCAAGAGAAACATGTAACATCACAAACTATGAATACTAGACTAAAAGAGAGAAAGACATAATTAGCTTTCATTTCTCATAACCTTTAACCTTCCTTAAGGCTTAGTCTGACACACTTTTGTGGTTCCAAGGTACAAATTTGGATTCAAGTACACGGAAATCCTTGCCCATCTCCAAAAACAAAACATCACAGAGTTATTTAAGTGATGCTCAGGTGACTACTACTTATTCCATAAATGAGCACTAAGCAAGCATGGTGGTGCAAAGATCATTCCTTAAATCCTTGCAACTAAAAAAAGAACCCACAACCACCTGAATGGCTGTACTGCTCAGTTTCTCCCATCCCTCACATGACTTTGTCCTAAAATTAACTCACAGGCAAGGAACACACTGAAACTACAGGTTCCAGGATCATTTTGCTAGTGATCTCAGAAAGCCATTAAACACAGAATCACTGAATATGCTATGGTGGAAGGGACCCATTAGGATCAAGTCCAACTCCTGGCCCTGCACAGGACACCCGAAGAGTCACATCACGTGGCTGAGAGTATTGTCCAAATGCTTCCCGAACTCTGTCAGGCTTGGGGCTGTGACCACTTCCCTGGAGAGCCTGTTCCAGTGTCCAACCACCCTCTGGGTAAAAAGCTTTTTTCTTCACCTTCATAAACCTCCAGACTCAGATTCATGCTGTTTACTTGAGTCCTGTCACCAGTCATGAGACTGAAGAGATCAGTACCCACTCCTCCACTTCCCCTTGTGACAATGTTGAACAATGAGGTGTCTCCTCTCCAGGTTGACCAGACCCAGTGACATCAGCTGCTCCTCATACAGCTTCCCCTCCAGACCCTTCACCATCCCCGTGGGCCCTTCTTTGGACACTCTCAAACAGATTAATGTCTTTTTTATATTGTGGTGCCTGAAACTACACACAGTACTCAAGGTGAGGCCACGTGTCAGTAACAACTGCAGTCAGACATGGTGTCATGACATCAGTTACAGTAAACTCCACATCTTTTGACACAAATATCTGCAGCTGGCTGCAACTATCATCAACTCACTCAGCTGACTTGAAAAAACAAGCAAAAAACTGCAACACTGCTAAACGGCTGACAGTACTTGCAGAAAGAAAGCTGCTCTCAGTAACAAACATGACCATTACTAAGTTTACAGTAGACAGTATTTTCTTCTTTCACCTTTCTTTCATTCCCTGTAGTCTTCTGGTTTTCCCTTCCATCCTCGCTCAACCTTGCACCCTATTTTTCTGTTTTTAAAACCAAAATCTGTCAGTCTTCACAAGACAATAAGTTGGTAAATCACTGTTTAAATTAGGATAGTGCAAATAGAACATTTTGTACATTATATATGTGTATGAATGTATTTAAAAATAGAGTACCTCAAGGCATATAAAAATCACTTCTGAGAAGGAAATAAAATTTTCTTCCCTGCAAGCTGTTTAAAACTTATTTGCATCAACTCTCGAATCACTACTGCTAAGTGGCATTAGGATGTAAAAATCACATTCTACAATTTTCTCCTCTTGAGATTTACAGTTAAATGATAAGAGAAATACTTCCTGGTTAAATTGGACAGATAATGCAATACAGCTTTTATCAAACCAATAAATATGTTATAATTCACAAGTCTCTGGCCTCAAGAGACTTCCTTCTTCAGGTGCTGGCAGTCTATAAATTAGCTCATTTGTAGCAGAGAAAAAGCTTCATAATTAGTACTTAGTTTATCATTAAAACCTTACATTTGGTCTATGATGTCAGAGACTACCGAGTCTGGCTCTCATTTACACACCCAATTATTTTCTGGCATCCCAGTGCAGTTGATCCCATTATTTCCTACATAATAGACCAACTTCAACAGCTGCAATTCTTCTCTTGTAAATACAGAGCATATTTCACATGACAGAACCATAGTTATCACTCCCCCAAAAATTCCACATAACATACTGTTTAAGTTTGACGAGGCTTACGATGCTTTGCCCTGCAGACAGCAAAAGTTTGATTTAAAAAGCACTGTACAGTCATTAGATTTAAACCACCAAATTACTTAAACTACCACACTGATTGACTGGTAAAGCTTCTATTGCAATAGATTAGACTCATTACTTAGAGACTGAAAAGCAGTCAAAGATTTATTTACCTCTAGTACTTGAAATTACTACATTTAGTTTTGATTACAGCTGTGAATGAGACATGCAGATAAAAGTTCTGCAGGTCCAGCCATGCCAGACACCCTCCTGGACCAATGGATGGCAGGAAGCATCCTAGCTGACTCAAATCTCAGTGACCAACATGCTAGATCCTCCTAAATACTTCTGGGAAAACCTCAAATGCATGTTCTTAGAATGTCTTCTACCCAAACAGCTTGAAATAGCAGCCCCCTGCAGTGTAGATGTGGAAAACAATGGACTTAAAAGCCAGTACTTAATTTCCAATAGCCATGAGAAATCCTGAGATGTTTTCACCTACTTCTGAAAAATATTGCCATCCAAGGACAATAAGATTTAAGAAAATACCTGTATCTTGTTTAGCATAAAACAAGTCAAGAAATCCTTTTTTGGCCCTCAATGCTTGTCAAGAATAGTCTTAATGACCATTAATGAATGTGATGACTCATTAATCAAAAGATAACGTAGTAGTAGAAGAGATAGGACTCAACAGGCTGCAACTGTACTGTGCAGCAACATTTATCCCTACAAAGCAAAAAGCAGAGAAAAGCAAGGTTTTTGAAATCTGCATATGCACAAAAGACAACTTTCACAGGAAGGTAGTATTTTCCCCCTAATTTCTATACTTTATAGCATGAAAGTAACACTCCTTTTATGTTTTTTTTCCCCACACCTGGCTTGGAATTTAATGGACAACGTCTATTAACTGCGTAATACAGCTTTTTGTTGTGCACTTAACATTTTGTTAACAGCATTTTTCCATCAGGTGGTTTGGAATTTAGACAATTTCAAGTCTGTTTCTTCATATTACTAGGAACAACAACAACAACAACAACAACAAAAAACAACCCAAAACACAACAAAAAACACCAAAGCTGCTGCTTTCTGTTAGGAGACAAAAGATTCTGCCTTTTAGTTGTTGACTTTTAACATGTGTCACTTGTCAACCCTGATAGCCATGACAGAAAAACCTGCTAGCACTCAGGACATTTTCCTCCAGAGAGAATGTAATTTATCAAGGATAACACACTAACCAAACGTCTCCAGAAGCTTTCACAGGTAGATGCTCACCAATTCTGATGACAGTTGAAAAGCTGTCTTGAGCATCTACTGGTGTGGCTCCACTGTCTGAAGCATCATTCAAATGAAGTTATGTGATCCATAGGCAAAGGGAAAAGAGAACAAGGGAAGATTCTGTCTCAAAAGCCGTACGCTGCATTTAAGTTTTGGCTTGGCATTCCTGTTTTACAACATTAAAGGTATTTCAGGTTTTCAACCCACAGAAGAAAGCAAATACTTAAGGTCACTATGGATCTTGCACATGAAAATCTGTACTGACCAAACTCCAGAAGTCTTCAAGCAGCAAGAAATCAAGGCAAACACCTCACCCAATTCTACACTGGATGGCCTCAATGCAGCAGCATAGAGCTCCACACCATCCTTTCCTTCCAGCCCAATATTTTATCACTTAATAGAAAGTATTTTAGTGTATCAGTTACAACACATTTGTGTTAATCTGCTACAAATACAAAAGCAAACCCACAGCAAGGTCTTACAGCAAAAGAACAGTATTTTAATTATATGGCATTACAATTTCAGTATGCTCTGACTTAGTAAGAAGAAATTGACCTTTGTGGTGGAATGTTCGCCACAAAATGAGAAGTTTGGAGCACTCCATTAAAAATATTTGAGTATTTGTGTTCAAGACAAAAATTCAAACAAAACAACCTAAAAAGAAATGTATTCCTTAGTCATGGATCAGGCAGCTAGTGAGGCTAGTCTTCAGAGTCCTGTAACCAGTGGCCACAAAATTACTTCTAAGTTTGTTACTGTCTTGGGGTTACTTTATGATTTATCCTGTATCACCTACTCTATGCTAGAAAAAAAAAAAGAATTTTGTGCCTTTAAACTGAGGCCAGGAAGAGAAAGGAAAAAAAGCCAAAGGAACTTTTTCAAAGCAGTCCTGTGTTTCAAGGTTGCTCTCCTCTCTGTTGTTCTTCGGGAGAAAGGGGGGGGGAAGCAGGCTCAGTTTGTTTTTTTTTTTCCAGGCAGCTTGCTCTCTTTTCGGAGAGAAACAAACTCCTATTTGTTTTTTTTCCCTGAGATTCTGGTTTCTTTTTCTTCTTTTCTGGACTTGTTTGGGACACTAGAACACCAGAACCTCACTGGCAGCTGCGGCCTGCTTTTTATCAGAGAATATTTATCCCTCTGAACATATTTGTCCCAAACCAGGACAGTTACCAAAATACATTAGTTAAGCTCACGTACACGAAGTTGAGGATAACAGCATGGTCCTATAATAAGGAAAGGTTACTTTATAACTTGTTATATCCTGGAGGAGAGTCAGGATGATCCTCTATCAAGCACATTAAACAGGAAAAACCTACAGTACTAGAGAAGTGCTTCTGCAGCATAAATCAGGCTACTCAATTCCAAGTAATATGCTGTTAACACAATTCCATCCTTTTTTATTTGTTTGCAGAACAGCTCTTTCCTGAAATCTAGGCAAGACCTTTCCACCCTCAAATAGAGCATCTGCATGATATCTCTCAGACAGAATCTTCTCCCAAGTCAGAATAATTAAGCATTAAATTAAGCTCTAAAAAACTGTCTTCACTGAATTCACTTGGTCTTTTGATTCTACTCTAATGGATTATATATTTAACTTAGTCAGAATTTAATCCGGTGTTACAATGCATGATCAAAGCAAGATTATTTTAATCCAGCTATAAAAGCTTGAGCTCTTGAGCTAACACACTAGCTAGACCTATTCTAAAGCCTCACCTGTGCTACTACCACTGCAGATCCTGCAGCACAAAATACCACAACACAGGACTCATCAGTCCCTGCCCAAGACTTTGGAACCTAAACAGCATATTCAGCCCGCATTTTCTAGTCAATCCTTTCTCAGTCAAGAAATACACACACGTAGTCGGGGCCTCAAGCCACCTACTTTTTTAGGTTGTGTGAACTGATGACAGAGGACAAAGGTGAGTCTAAAAAGGTAGTGCCAGTGAAACAGGTGAAAAAGAAAGCATTTTTGCCTCTTTCAGCAGATAAGCAATACAATACTTCCTAGGTATGTTTCCCTTTTGCCCAAATTATTGTAGGCTAAATATTAAAACACTGAACTCTGCAAAAGGACCTAATAAAGATTATGACATGACAGGAAACTGCATGAACTGTACTATGTCTTATACCACAATGGTAAACTCAAATCGTAGTAGGCTTTTTCCTTCCCCTAATTATGAGCAGTCAAACCACAAAAGTTATGTTAAGATCTTATCAGTAAAGGTTACCTCATGGGAGAAGTTCAGAAACAGCTGTACAAAGAAACGAACACTGCTCAGCTTCAACTTCTGAAGTAGTCACAAATTTAGAAGAAAGAAATCTGTCCATCTTGACACAAATAGTTGGGTCTCTTGTATCACTTGTGGTATTTCTATTAGTGACTTCCTAAATTAACACTAAAGAAGCACTCAAAGAAATTAAAGAGAAACAAAAAAACCCACAGTAAACTGTTTTCACTGATACTGGTATCACCTCAGAAGTATAAAGGCTGAACACAAACCAGTGATTTGAGAAAAAAAACCTAGAGAACATAGCTAAATTGTATATCAAGTGAACAGGTTTTATACAGATTATACATTACTGCCTCTCACTTTGATAACAGGACACCTGTTAGTACGCTCCAAGGAAGCTACTGACACAGTATTTACTATAGCTTTTCACTCAAGCTATACACCCATGAGGCTGAATAACCAACACCATTCTCAAAAAATACCTTCAATGCACTTCAGCTAAGTCAGCATAAAATGTATTTTTTAAAAACAAAACCCCTGTGTTTTGCTACTGTTCTCACTAAGTGGGTTATTTGTTCCAGGTTATGTTACTCTTAGACAAACTTGAAAAAGTACATGAAACCCCACATCAAAGAAACAAAAAAACAAGCATTGAGCATAAATCCCAAACCTTTGTTCTGCGGTAATAACCATAGAGAGAATAAGGGCTGGTGACAAGTATAAGCTGTATCAAATGTAACTGTGATGGAATTTAATAGATCTACTAGTAACAATATCTTTGTAGACTAATTATTTATTTCTTTGTGAATACAAATTAGTTAAAACTGCAAATAAAATATAAATATTACTGTCTTGTAGTACTACTTTAAAAACTCTTAGGAAAACTGGTATTATTACTTCTTTACACAAGTCAACACATCAACAGACTGCAAGAAAAGAAATGCACCTTTTAACAGAGCTCTTGACAAGCAAGAGCTGCAGTTTGAAATGCAGTTCTAAGTCATGCTTCCCTGTTGCTGTTTTGCTTGTATCAACACACTTGTCATTATACCTCTGCTAATCAGTCTCAATTAAGAATTTAATTACTCTCTTACTGCCTTTATAGTAT